>JAVKPL010006446.1:0-270279 GCA_032173675.1 Gastrolobium villosum | reverse complement strand
ATTAGCTTTGATCTGGCTTGGAACAAAAGTTTTGGAAGCATTTTGGTGGATGGTGATTCCAAATCTATGCTAAGTCTGCTAGAATCAGGTTGTGAAAACCATAAACCCTTCTTCAATTTGGTTAGGAGAATCCAGGAACTTATAAATAGGCCTTGGGGAATTGCGACAACATTTTCTTGGTCCTGTAATGTGTCCTTCCATAATAATTCTGCACATATGGATTGGATGGAGTTTCCTCAGGAACTCTAAATTTAGTCTTTATATGCTTTCCCTTGCTCCTGAGCTTTTTCATCTTAACTTTTGGCTTGCGTTCTCATACTTCTGATGGACTTCCTTCTTGTTCCCTTTATCAACTTCCTTCTCAGCAATGTAGTAAACTTGGACCCCAGGTTTTCTAGCCAATTCAACTAACTCTTTTGTTTGTGCATTTAAAACCTTAGTTGAATCGATGTCTTTAACTACCTCAATCAATAAATCATCATTGAGTAGCTCCGAGGAGTGCAAAATGTCTGCAAATTGATCTTCAATAGTGGGAGGTTTCATTTCCTCAAGGATCTTCTCTAAAATTGCTTCTTCTATTTCATCAATCTAAAAGTAGTCTTCTTTGCCTTCAGGATGCTTCATAGCCTCAAAGACATTGATGGCGACCTTTTCATCATTCATCCTCAATTCTAACTTTACTTGCTCCACATCAATTAATGCTCTGGTTGTGGCTAAGAAAGGTCTTCTAAATAAAAGGGGCATATCATCTTCTTCTTCTTCCATCTCTAGGACTATGAAATCAGCAAGGAAGGTGAATTTGTCAACTTTGATGAGGATGTCTTCAATGACTCCATTTGGTCTTCTCAAAGATCGATCAGCATGTTGCCTAGAGACCATAGTGGGCTTTAATTCTGAAATTCCCAAATACTTCATTACTAAGAATGGCAGGAGGTTGATGCTTGCTCCAAGATAGCATAATGTCCGGCCAACATTAATGTTGCCTACCGCAACCGGAATGTAAACTTTCTGGATCTCTGAGCTTCGGTGGGAATTTCTTCTAAATAATAGCATTATACTCCTCTGTAAGAGTCACTGTCTCAAATTCCTGCAACTTATGCTTTCTAGATAATAAATCTTTCATAAACTTAGCATTATGAGGCATGTTAGCTAAAGCTTCAGCAAAGGGAATATTAATTTGCAACTTTTCGAAAACATCTAAAATCTTGGCATATTGTTGCTTTTGAGCTTATTGCTTGAACCTCATGGGATAAGGAGGTTTCTCAAAACGTGAGAAATCTCATTGCTTCTTTTGAACTATAGGAGGCTACTCCTTTGCTTTTTCTTTGTCTTCTTGAGTGTTCTCATTCTTGCTTGTAGAAGCTTCAACTTTCTCCTTGTCTTGCTCCTCTTTATTGTTAAGCTCATCATCTAACTTTTTTTGCACCACCTTTGGCTTTTCTTGAGGTGCAATTAACTTCCTACTTCTAATGGTGATTGTCTTGCAATGTTCTCACAAGTTAACCACAGTGTCACTAGGGAAAATGCATTGACTTCTCTCAGCTAGTTGCCTTGAAAGCTGCCCAATTAGACTCTCCAAGTATCTGATAGATGCATCTCGATTCTTGAAGGAAGTCCTTGCCTCTTGAATGAATGCTCTTGTATCACTCGTAAAAGCATCAGAGCCTTGCAAATAGTCTGTGGTGGTCTTGGTTAAATGCATTAACGTCTTTTCCAATTTAGAAGTGTTGCTCTGTGGATTAGGTGGAGGTTGTAATTGCTGTGATGACTTCCAATCAAAACTCGCATGATTCTTCAATTTAGAGTTAAAAGTATACTCGAGAGAATTATTTTAATTTCTTGGAGGATACTTTTGAGCTCTCTGATCATACCAGACTCCATTGACTTGAACTGGATCTGCTCCTATAAGTACATCACACTCCTTAGTCTCATGCTCTCCTTCACAATCAATTATTTTAATTTTAGTTTTCCTTTATTATTTTTAGTTTATTTCTAATAAGTAGGAGATGTTGAACTTAGTACCTTGATAAATTTTTTTAGGTAACCTTTCTAACCTCTATGACATTCATGATCATGTTCTTCCTAGTAAGTGCAGTAAGTTGTTATTTTTGGTGATGTTCTAGATTTAATTTGATTGTTGAGGGAAACAACATATTAAATCTGAGAATAGAGGAATGTGAGACATTGTTTGCTACACTGCGAGGTTAATTGACAAGTAATCCAAATTTTACCTTCTTGCTTTATTATTTAGTTTGGTTTTTATACAATATTCTTGATCAATTCTCATTTAATTCTCTTGATTGATTGTCCAACTTAAGCGAAAATAGTGAATTAGTGATTGAAATTATAATCCTCGTCGGAACAATCTCGTACTCAATATACTTTATTACTTTTACAACCAATGCACTTGCCAAAGTCGCAACAGCATTATTGCAAAATGGTTTCATCATCCCAAATCCCATAACTCAAGAAGAAAAACAACAAGTGTTTTGAGTGTTATTTTGAGTGAGTGTATTCTCCTAATTTAAGAAAGAGTGATATTGTTCTTTTATTGTATTTAGGGAGGTTGTAATTTCCTCCCCTCAGTAAAAATCTTCTTTGATCTTGCCCGCGTCTTTATCTTTTCTAATTAGGTTTTCCACGTAAATTTTTAGTGTCACTTCAATTGGTGTATTTGTCAATTTCTTAATTGGTGAAATTGAGATAAAGTTAATTATATCATTGGTGTCTAGGAAGGTGAGTAGTTATTTAATTGTCACTGTTGTGTAGCACGGAGAGACTCTCAATGGATTTACACTTATCTGGCTAATTTATGAAGTTAATAGCATGGTAGTTAAATCCCGATTTAAATCTGTGATTTTATGATTTTTTTCAATCAAAATGATTTCATCGAAATTCCAAACGTTTTTACGATTTTTTATCCTCCTTCCGATTTTAAGTAAAATCCCGATTTTAACTACCATGGTCAATAGTGTCTTAAAATTCATGTTTCTCCCAACTCTATTTTAGTTATATGGAAAAGGATTTCAGTGCTATGGATGCATTGAATTTTCAGTGCATCTTTCACTCACAATGTAACACATGTTTTACTTAATGTCAAACCATTAATAATAATTCATCTTAAAATTAGGTGAGAAAGTAATTTCATAAAAAGTAAGAAATGTATCACATTGTGACCGAAGGATACGTGCATCCATAAACTGAAAATATTCTTAGTTGCATGATACTCTATTGTCTAAGGAAAAAACCATTTTCATACTATATGAGATAAATTTTTCCTCCTAAACACTCTTCGATAAATGTGTCACCTTTTTTCCTTTCTTTTTTTATTCATTCAAGTGATGAAACCCACAAATTTGTCTTTACGACATGAGAATATGAGATAACTTATCTCTTTTCACATAATATTAATAAAACTCATTATCTAATGGTATTTAAAAAGAAAATTAGATAGTGGAAAAAGGCTCATAGTTCTCGAAGTCTTTTTTCATCGATAGAACATGACAAGTTGAAGGTTGGGTCAATTTACACCCGAGAGGAAAATGACTGATTGTTTTTTTTTTTTTTTTTATGAAAATCATTCTCAATGAGTCTGAATTGCGACATTACCAATAATCAAAATACCATATTATTAAACCATTAATATGGTTTGATTTAAGTAAGTTGTATTAGGTCATATGTTCAATTTTTACTTGTATAAAATAAATATCATATTATTATTAGGGGAAAAAATATCTAATGTTACTTTAGACAATTTTATTTAATATTCACCGAAACGACGTCGTTTTGGGATTAAAAATTAAAAAGACATAGACTATTATAATTCTGAAATAAATTAAAATTATAATACATTATAATTTTTGCCTCAAAACTATATCATTTTAGTAAATATTAGACAAAAATTATCTAAAGTAACTTTATAAAAAATAAACTCTTATTATTATAAGAAATATTATACTTACCACCTATTTTTGATTACAACATTTTACAAATATATCATAACCGTTAATTTTTGTCAATCAATAATTATCATTTATTGTGAATTAATAATTATATTAAAAAATTTAATTTATAAAAATAATAATCGTTAATGAACAGAAATTAAATAAAAATAAATCGTAAATATAACAATATTTCAGAATTATTATTAGATAATCCACAGTTCCAATTTTTAAAAACTTTCAAAGATGGAAGCTGTGAGAAGGCAATTGAATTAAATACATTATGACGTGGCATTTAGCCAGGACTTGGCGTAGAGCCGTAGAGTGCTTGCCTGTTGAATGTCGAAAACGCGTGGGGACCCACTACGTACTAACCAGACAGAGACAACGACAAGATTATGAACTTTTTCGTTTCACACACTATTAGTCTGAGCCGCGCGCATTTTTAATACAAAACGATTTTCTCAACCCAACGTTAAAACTCCTAGCAATTAGCTGTCTTCATGATGTTGTTCCAACAATTCTGACCCACTTTATCTTTAGTTCATTAGTTGTTATACCTTAATTTTTGTTGTTTTTCCACCGTATGATTCCATGTATTTGTCGAACAAGACGTACATGAGTGTGTTAAAATAACCATGTTGTGGGACTACTGTTGGGTTATTTAATGCATTCTTGCTGAGCTTATGATATTTTGTACCCATTTTGTCTGTTGATCATATCTCCTGCTTTGATTGTATTGAAGTTCATGAGTCATTAGGTGAACTGTCATGTGATTTCTACGTTGGTCATTTCTAGTTCTTTACATGTTATGAGAAGCTAGATTCTTGTTTTTCTTTTCCAGAAACAATTTCTGTTCTCACATTCTGAGGGTGTTGTGCTGTACCAATCTCTGGGATTTCATTCATTTAATTGGATTCTATTTGTTAGTTTTGGTGTATTGGAGTTTTGATAAAGATATAAGGACCTGGGAGTAGGAAGGGCGCTTCTGTTGCATACACGTTGTCTCTCTGGCTCTAAGTTTTTTCAGTTCTGCTTCATTTTTTGCATCACTTCATGTAAGTATTTATCGCCATCTCAACTTTGTATAATCTTACAGCAGTTTACTTCTTTAGAATCAACACTCACTGGCTCATTACACCCACTTCTGTACCTGTTGTGATTAGTCCAACTTCTTTGTATATTAGCTGTTCTTTCTACTCCTGAATCTCAAATGGGTATTTGGGATTGCAAATTCTTTATTAGGGTTTCATCTATTTTCTGGTTGATGTGGGTTTCATCAGGAGATGATCCTGATGACCTCATTCGCATTCTGATAGACTGTGGATCCACCAACAATACTCAGGTGGGGGCTCGCTTATTTCAAGCTGATAATTCTTCTTCCTACTTGCTTTCAACCTCAGAGTTTATTTTGGCAAAGGCACACTTCACCCCTATTCCATCATCTTTTGATTCAGACCTGTACCAGACTGCTCGAATCCTTAAGAGTGTTTCTCAATACACATTCCGAATCAAAAGACATGGAAGGCACTGGATTCGCTTGCATTTCTTCCCTTTCAGTTTCCGAAATTACAATATGAGCACTGCAAAATTCTCTGTTTCTGCTCAAAGCATCACACTGCTCAAAGACTTCCAAATAGACACAGGTTCTTTAATGAAAGAATACTCTTTGAACATTACTGATAGCCAGCTCGTGCTCACTTTTACCCCGTCTTTAAGTTCATTTGCTTTTATAAATGCCATAGAAATTTTATGTATCCCTGACAAGGTTATTCCTGAGCATGTTAGCATCGTGAATCCACATGGGGATGACATGGATCTGTGGAAGAAGGCATTGGAGACTGTTGCTAGGGTGAATATGGGTAATCAAACAGTATCTCCCCTTAATGATTCTTTGTGGCGTCTATGGGTCTCAGATGATAGATATCTTATACACAATAATCTTGTGGATTTTGTATCCAAAATTGCAGCAGTTAATTTCACGGAAACAAACATTACCGAAGATATTGCCCCACCTACGGTATACGGGACTTTGACTAGATTGAGAACAGGTTCAGATCCTAGAACTATTGCAAATGTGACATGGCTTTTTGATGTTGATCCGGGCTTTGATTATCTGGTTCGCTTTCACTACTGTGACATTGTGAATCTACCCCCAAACACTCTCTTCAACGTTTACGTTAACTCTTGGCTTGTTTCTACAGTCGATCTTGGCAAAGAAACATCAAATAATATTTTTGTGCCATATTATATGGATTCCATCACAAGGACTAGTGGCAGCCGTAATTTAAATGTTAGTGTTGGTACTTTTAGCATAAGTGAAGCATCTTCCCCTGAGGCCATTCTCAATGGGCTAGAGATCATGAAGTTGAGTAACTCTAAAGATAGCCTGGTCTTAGATTCAGAAAGAAGTACCAAGACAAAAGTTGGTATTGTAGTGGGTTTAGTGACTGGATCTGTGGTTGGTTTATTGGCTATAGTTATGGCTTTACTTCTGCTTTGCAGAAGAAGAAGAAGAAGAAGAAGAAAGAGTCTCCACATTGCTCAAGAAAAGGGTGACCATTTTGCTATTAGCGAAGAGGCTAGTAACAATTATGATGGAAATGCAATTTTTTCAAGCTCAAAAATTGGATATCGTTTACCTCTTGCAGTAATTCAACAAGCAACTAATAATTTCAGTGAAGATTTGGTCATTGGTGCTGGTGGTTTTGGGAAGGTTTACAGGGGAGTTTTAAAAGGTGAAACGAAGGTAGCTGTGAAAAGGGGATCATGCCAATCACAACAAGGTCTTGCTGAGTTTCGGACTGAAATTGAGATGCTATCGCAGTTTCGTCATCGCCATTTAGTATCATTGATTGGGTACTGTAATGAAGAAAATGAGAGGATCATTATTTACGAGTACATGGAAAAAGGGAGTCTGAAGAACCATATGTTCGGATCAGATGTATGTGCACCATGCTTAAGTTGGAGGCAGAGGCTTGAGATTTGCATCGGAGCAGCCAGAGGATTACATTATCTTCACACGGGCTCTGCCAAGGCAATTATTCACCGTGATGTCAAATCGGCAAATATCCTGCTAGATGATAATTTCATGGCCAAAGTTGCTGATTTTGGTCTTTCAAAAACTGGTCCAGAGATTGATAAGACTCATGTCAGTACAGCAGTGAAAGGAAGCTTTGGCTATCTTGATCCAGAATACTTAATAACGCAGCAGCTGACAGAAAAATCAGATATTTACTCTTTTGGGGTGGTCATGTTTGAAGTCCTTTGTGGGAGGCCAGTAATTGATCCATCACTCCCACGAGAAAAGGTGAATCTAGTGGAATGGATAATGAAATGTAAGGAAAGAAGCACAATAGAGGAAATTGTAGATCCTCGCCTTGCAGTTGCAGGTCAGATGAAGTCAGAGTCACTCCAGATATTCGTAGAGATTGCCAAAAAGTGCTTGGCAGAACATGGCATCAATCGGCCTAGCATGGGAGATGTGTTGTGGCACTTGGAGTATGCTCTGCGACTAGAAGGTGTTGATGAGAGATTCAACCATGTTGGTGATGTGTCCTCCCAAATGTATAGCTCAGAAACTGGATTATCTTCCATGGAAAACAGTATGGGAAGCGTAGGTAACCTATCTGGTGTTTCATTCAGCAAGGTGTTTGCCCAAATGGTGGCGGAAGATATGCAGTAGATCAGATAGCCACAGCCTTGAAAAGCATTTTTTTTTCTTCTTTCTAGCACATAACATATGATAGTGGGTTTCGTGAGAGTGATTCTTTCTTTTTTTTCTTTTTTCTTTTTTTGGAAAAATATTTATCATTTTAAGTAAAATTGTGTTATTTTAAATAAGAGAAAAAAATAAATCATAGAAAAAAGATAGAAGACAAAAAAAGTAAAGGCGTGAATTTCACCCACTTTGTGAGAGTAAAATGACATAATTTATATTATTTAAAAGAATAAACAGTTTTCCCCTCCTTCTTCTTTTTTTTTTATCGCCAAAACTGTTACTTTTTGCGCCAACTTTAGTTTAATTTATTGCTTAGTGCTTACCCTGTGGTATACGAATACAGCATATGCATTGCCTGCACTAGTTTCAATAATTTATGTAAATAGTCTCTCCATTCGACTTTTTAATACCTGTCATCAAAACACGTTTCCGGAATTATGTCAAGGTCTTGGACTGTACATGTTGAGTTCTTTTAGAAAGGGATTCCTTTCCTTTGATGGTTCCTTGTTCAAACCGTGTCAAATGCTTGCATGTATGTGATGGGGAATATGATGCCAAAATAATCCAAATTGGTGAAGCAAAAGACGAAAGCAGTAAAGAATTTGAATCGATATATAATCAATCCAAAAAAATTGAATCTAAAATTTTAAATAAATTTTTTTAGCAAGAGACGTATCATTCTTTAAGGAAAAATAAATTAAAAAGTCTAACTACTTTCAACGAATTTTACTTTAATTTAATATATAAAATAAGTTTATACATATATCATAACTCTTTTCTTAAGTAGGCAGCATCTGAGCACAAAAACTCACGTAGCATGGCCTAAGTCTTAATCGCACAGTATTAGCGCTAATTGCTACGCTTAGCATTTTGATCCCAAACTTTGAAATCTGATCCTACTCATTTTCTAAGGTTTATCATATTTTTATTTTATTTTTCGCATCACCTTTTTGGTACGCGCTTTTCCATAGCCAATATCAGTTCTGGCACCGGTTCTCATTATTTTGACCTGAAACTTGTTTTACTAGTCCTATATAATATTCTAGAAATATTCATTCACTTATTATAATTTTTCGGGATACTTCACCGGTACGCACTTATACCGGGTAGCAGAACTGGTATCTGCACTTTTCGTCAGAAAAGTGACTTTCGGTATTATTACTCACTTACTATAATTATTAAAGCCTCATAATAATTATTAGGGTCAATTATAAAATTATTTCATAATTCTCACATTTAATTAATTAATTTCCTTAATTAACGGTGCGGATTCTTACATGTCACGCCTAACTTAGACGTGAATGGTCACGCCCAATTTGGATGTAAATGACTACAATAAATTTGTAAATAGTTCCATAATAGCTATATATTCATAATTATTTATTAAAACAATAATATATATTTTTGTCTATTTTTAAGGGCTGAACTAATACTCATTTCCCTTATACTTTAAATTATTTAATTAAGGATTCAAGTTTATTATAAATGAGAGAATATTATTAATTCACATTTAGTCAATTGATTATAAATGAAATGGTTATTTAAGAAATCAGTTAATGTTTAAAAATAATTAAAAAAACTAATTAAAATGAGTTTAAAGTTTGTAAAAGATCTAAAGTCTAAGAGGGTTTATTGTATTTTTCGCGGAGAATAATGCAAATTGAGAGTTCATTTGTTGGTGATTTTTTAAATTAATAAATATGTCTAAAATTTTAACAAACTAAGTTTTTACTAAGAAGAAAGCTAAAACTTATAATAAAAAAAAAGGTAACCGCCAAAAAAAAGGAACAGCTTATAAAAAATGAAAAATATTTTAAAAAAAGTTCAAACGCATCTTGATTATCTCTGAAAATAAGAATACAAATTTGGGAAATTCATCGTGCTGGAAATAATAATTCAAAAAAAAAAAAAAAAATCAAATTAACAGACGGGACAATATTTTTAAGGGCTGTGCTAATACTGAGTTCCCTAATCCATTCATTAAACGGCCATCGTAGCCCAAACCACTCGAGGCTGGCCCGTATACCATTGCCCAATAGCCAATACCTAGTCCACTTTTCCGTGACGTTGTCGTTGAATCTAAAGGTGGAACACCCAAACCCTACAAACCCATAGTCTCTCTAAGTGAGATTTAGGAGCAATGTCTACGCTTGAGATCGAAGCTCGAGAGTAAGTTTCGTTTTCTAAACCTGTGATCCATCATATTTGTATTTAGGAGTAAGTTTAATGTTTCATTTTCGATTTGTCGTATAACAGAGTACAATTGTTTGCCGCTTGTTGGAAACAAAAATTTGCAGTGTCATCAAAATTTACTTTCTTCGTTTATTAATTTTCCTCAATCTTTCATAACGTAAAATCACATGTTTCAATTTAGTTCAGGTGTTTGGCATGTATTGTTTGGCATGGAGGTGGCAGCATCTGAGCACAAAAACTCACGTAGCATGGCCTAAGTCTTAATCGCACAGTATTAGCACTAATTGCTACGCTTAGCATTTTGATCCCAAACTTTGAAATCTGATCATACTCATTTTCTAAGGTTTATCATATTTTTATTTTATTTTTCGCATCACCTTTATGGTACGCGCTTTTCAATAGCCAATATCAGTTCTGGCACCGGTTCTCATTATTTTGACCTGAAACTTGTTTTACTAGTCCTATATAATATTCTAGAAATATTCATTCACTTATTATAATTTTTCGGGATACTTCACCGGTACGCACTTATACCGGGTAGCAGAACTGGTATCTGCACTTTTCGTCAGAAAAGTGACTTTAAGCATTATTACTCATTTACTATAATTATTAAAGCCTCATAATAATTATTAGGGTCAATTATAAAATTATTTCATAATTCTCACATTTAATTAATTAATTTCCTTAATTAACGGTGCGGATTCTTACATGTCACGCCTAACTTAGACGTGAATGGTCACGCCCAATTTAGATGTAAATGACTGCAATAAATTTATAAATAGTTCCATAATAGCTATATATTCATAATTATTTATTAAAACAATAATATATATTTTTGTCTATTTTTAAGGGCTGAACTAATACTCAATTCCCTTATATTTTAAATTATTTAATTAAGGATTCAAGTTTATTATAAATGAGAGAATATTATTAATTCACATTTAGTCAATTGATTATAAATGAAATGGATATTTAAGAAATCAGTTAATGTTTAAAAATAATTTAAAAAACTAATTAAAATGAGTTTAAAGTTTGTAAAAGATCTAAAGTCTAAGAGGGTTTATTATATTTTTCCCGGAGAATAATGCAAATTAAGAGTTCTTTTGTTGGTGATTTTTAAAATAATAAATATGTCTAAAATTTTAACATCACGAACTAAGTTTTTAGTAAAAAGAAAGCTAAAAAACAAAAAAGGTAACAGCCAAAAAAAAAAGAACAGCTTATAAAAGATGAAAATTTTTTTTAAAAAAATCCAAACGCATCTTGATTATCTCTGACAATAAGAATACAAATTTGGGAAATTCATCGTGCTGGAAATAATAATTCAAAAAAGAAAAAAAAATCAAATTAACAGACGGGACAATATTTTTAAGGGCTGTGCTAATACTGAGTTCCCTAATCCATTCATTAAACGGCCATCGTAGCCCAAACCACTCGAGGCTGGCCCGTATACCATTGCCCAATAGCCAATACCTAGTCCACTTTTCCGTGACGTTGTCGTTGAATCTAAAGGTGGAACACCCAAACCCTACAAACCCATAGTCTCTCTAAGTGAGATTTAGGAGCAATGTCTACGCTTGAGATCGAAGCTCGAGAGTAAGTTTCGTTTTCTAAACCTGTGATCCACCATATTTGTATTTAGGAGTAAGTTTAATGTTTCATTTTCGATTTGTCGTATAACAGAGTACAATTGTTTGCCGCTTGTTGGAAACAAAAATTTGCAGTGTCATCAAAATTTACTTTCTTCGTTTATTAATTTTCCTCAATCTTTCATAACGTAAAATCACATGTTTCAATTTAGTTCAGGTGTTTGGCATGTATTGTTGTAACTCATTTTATGCTTTTCTCGAATGATAGATTCCTTTTTGTGTATTATCTTTTATTAACAATTTTTGTTTTGCCCTTTGCAGTGTCATCAAAATTGTGCTTCAGTTTTGCAAAGAAAATTCCTTGCATCAGACTTTTCAGACGCTACAGAATGAGTGCCAGGTTTCCCTGAATACTGTGGACAGCATTGAAACCTTTGTTGCTGATATTAATAGTGGAAGATGGGATGCAATATTGCCTCAAGTTTCTCAACTCAAGCTTCCCAGGAATAAATTGGAAGATTTATATGAGCAGGTATTCGTATATCCCCTCTATTACAAAGTTCAATGCTGTTTATGGACTTTTTAACTTGTTAACATCTTTTAAATCCTGTCATTTATATGAAATGTTTTGGTTGAGAAATAAGGTTGGTGAAATTGTAGAGAAGGAAAAGGGTGTGGAATAAGGAAAAAGGAAGCTGAAGTGTTGAAATAGAGGTTGCGGAGGGTTAAAATAGTGATCCAGTTCACAGAGAAGTGATTGACAATCACCCTTGCTGAATGTTTTGATTAATCAATCTGCCTAACCTAGCCATGTTGTTGGTCAGCATTAGCAAATAATAGCCATGTGTCCCTCATGGATCAGATATTGGGTTTTTTATCCTCATTTTCTTGACATGTTTTATGTGTTCCAGTAGCTAGTTCACTAGCTTTTAGCCTCATAATCATTTGTTTTAAATTATGCATTGTTCAATGTTAGTGAAGAGGTTTCGTCATGTCCCTCAAAACTTGAGAATATCTTTATTTAGATTGGCATTTTGAAAAAGGAACGAAATTTTTTGTGGAGATTTGTAATTTATTTATTTTTTTGTGATGTGAGTGGTTTAATAACATCTTACCTCATTTACTTGGGTAGAATTGTGTGGCTTCCCCTGGTTGGCTAAATAGAAATTCTTGTTAACCCATTTCCAGAAAAGCAGCTAGTTTCAGTCATTAATTCCATTGTCCTCATGAGGGGATAAAGTGTATTGAGTGGAGCAAATACTGAAGATTTTATTGGACATGGGCGGAGGGGGACTTTGGGATATTTATGAATTGTCTTTCAGCAGCAGCGCTTGCTATTTGTTTACTCCTGCCCTGCACTCTATATCGCTTGATCTTCTTTACACAATATTATTTGTTTCAGTTAATTTAGTGATATTTCAAATGGATTTAAATTTCATTGACATGGTTGCAGATTGTATTAGAAATGATTGAACTTCGAGAACTGGATACTGCACGTGCAATTTTAAGGCAAACACAGGTGATGGGTGTCATGAAACAAGAGCAACCTGAAAGATATTTGCGTCTTGAGCATCTCCTAGTTAGAACTTATTTTGACCCAAATGAGGTTAGAAGCACTATTTGTAATTCTTTTTTTATTTTTGCAATTTCATGTTTTCCAAATCAAACAACTATTTTCTTATTTCCCTTCTTTCTATTTCTTTTTGCACTCTGCTAAAATTGTGTTTCATACAGCTGTAATTCCTTGCGTAAGATAAGTTTCTTTTTGTTCGTGTGTATTTGGGTAATAGTAAACATGAAATGATATGTGTGATTTTAAGCTTTGGTTTGAAAGGCCTCAAATATAATTGCACTTTGCTAGAACCTTGTGTGATATTTGATAAGAACATGGTTATTAATGCATTAACTGTGACACTTCCTTAAATGTACTTTCTATACTTCTTTAAGTTTTGTGAGGTATTTCCTATGCTTCTGTGATTGGTTGTACTTTGCCTTTTAGAGACTAATTCTTTGTGGCACCGAGTAGAACAAGTATAGTTTAGACGATGATGGATAGAATCCAACAATTACTGCTTCTCACCATAGTTATTAATAGTGCACTATGTCGTGGAGCAGCTTGTTTCAACTTCAAGCCGCTGCAAGGTTTCTATAGCGGAGCATTTTTCAGGACCCTTTCCTAGGAAAACACGGCAGTGGTGGACTCACTGCCCATTTATTTTGAGTTATTGGACCCATTATTTTGGGTATGTTTGTGATTTGTGGTCATTTTACATCAGAAACATAGCGTTTCAGTCATGTCTTCTAGTCCTTCTTCATCTTCCTCCACTGTATGCTTTGCTTTCGAGTATGTCCTTCCTCCCATTATTACCTGCCTTCCACTGTTTAACCTCATGCTATGCAAACCAGATCAAAATCTGGCCTTCTCAGATGTAGTTGTGCACCTTCTGTTCTGCTAGCTTATTTGGAACCCAAATCTGTACAGCAATCCTTGGCTGACCCAGTGGCTCTCTGCCATGCTTATGCAGCATTGATGGCCAACAACACCTGGACATTAGTCAGCTACCTCCTCACTGAACAACGATTACTGTAAATGAGTATTTTGGGTTAAGGAATATCTCAATGGATCAGTGAACAAATACAAGGCCCCGTTGTTTGCTTAAGGGTTCCACCAACAACTCAGATTTGACTACACAGAGACATTCTCTCCAGTGGTCAAGCCTATCAATGTCCATATTATTCTCACTCTAGCACTATCCTACAAATGGCAAATTCAGCAACTTGATATTAACAATGCATTTCTGAATGGTTTCCTTGTTGAAGAGTTCTATATGGTCCAACATCCAGGTTTTGAATCTGCTAATGAATCCTTAATCTACAAGTTGAACAAAGCATTGTATGGCTTAAAGCAAGCCCACTGGTATGGTTTGAATGGTTCGCTACTACGCTTCTTAGTCTTGGATTTCGATCAAGCAAGCGTGATCTTTCTCTGGTTGTTCGCTCCACTGGCTCACACTGCATCTACGTTTTACGTGGATAATATCTTCATCACTGTTAGTTCACCTAAGCCCATCCATCAGCTCATTACAACACTTAAGATCAAATACCTTCCAAATCGTGCTATTCTACTTTCCCAAAGTAAATTTACCAGGGATTTGCTTACCAAAGCTAACATGGACAGTGCTATACACATTGGCACACCTATGGCTAGTGGCTGCAACCTAAAAATATATGGAGCAGACCGTGTGTCAGATCCTCAACTCTATCGTTCCATTCTGGGAGCCTCACCATATGATACCCTAACCCGACCAGAAATCAGTTAGTGTAAATAAAGTCTGTTAGTTTCTCTCAGCCCCTAGGGGATCATCGGAAGGTGGTCAAACGCATCTTGCGCTAGCTTAAAGGCGCTATCTCTTGTGGCCTAGTGTTCCAGCCTGCTGATCCAAATGACCGACAGTCCACCTCAGGATCCTGTGTGTTTCTTCGCCCTGATCTTATTCCTTTATGGTCCAAGAAACAGCTCCTAGTAGCTAGGTCCACCACTCTGGCTGAACACCACAGCTGAAATCTTGTGGATTCAAACTCTTCTTCTAGAGCTGAGAGTTCTTGCACTCACTCCTGTCATTTTCTATGATAATCGAGACTGTGTCTCTTTCCCATAATCCAGTATTCCACTACAAAACCAAACATTGGAGTTGGAATTGTTCTTTTTTTGGGAAAAAATAATAAACAAAAGCCTCATTTTCCATGACAGAGAGCCGAGGATCAACTTGCTGATGCACACACAAAACCTCTTACTGCATCCATGTTCTGTGAATAGGGTGACAAACTCAGGGTCTTGGATAAATATTCTGATAGGGCCCAACTTAACAAAGCCCAGTATGGTAAGGTTTATATTAGAGACAGTAAGAGGGGTAAATGGCCCAAGGGAGAATTCAGAAATGTTGTTGTAACACAGCCCAATGAGCATGCTGAGTCAGCTTGTTTATTAGGGGAGTTTGTTACACATGCTGCGACGAAAGATGATAAAGGAAAGACGTGAAGATGGAACTACACATGCTGCGACGAAAGATGATAAAGGAAAGACGTGAAGATGGAACGTTCACCGTGGAGGTCATTTGGATTTGCTGATGCAAAAATGGGAGATCCCAGGGCATCTTGAAGTAGTGTTCTAAGATTTATGTTAATTTTCTTTATTTTCTTCTGCAAATTCTGAGCTATAGCAACACTATAGTGTGTAATCAGATTTGTTTCATGTAAATGTTTTTAAAACGTAGAGTCTAATAGAAATGGTAGGGGTTAGCAAAAACGTAAAATCGTGAAACGTAAACGAAACGGAAGAGTTTACTACGTGCCATATATATTTAATATATATTTATAGTTATCAAAATCATTATGAAGGAGCCATGAATAATGATTAGAATATATAATATATAATAAAAAGGTGGAATATAAAATATAAATCTCACAATATATATAATTACTTAATATAAATAATAATGTCTGTTGAAATGAAACTAAGAAACGAACCAAATAATAAAATATAAAGTGGTTGAAATATATAACATCTAATTTGAATCAAAAGGTGCCATCATGATAACCAAGAAATAATAATAAAATAAAGAAAATAGTATGTATATTGAGAAAAGGTTGGATCCTACGAAGATAGTTTAACAAAGGAGCAAAACAAATGATAAAATAAGAGTTAGGTGGGATAGATCTGTGACTGTGCTTCTTGTTCCTTTTGCAAAGTCCTCTCGCTCTTGCTGTAACTGTGCTTCTAGTTCCCTCTCCGGCGGAGCCATGCCTCGTCGTGGTATAGATCTGGCGACCATATTGCTGGTTGTAGGACGATGGTATCAGCAGCGGTGGACGACTGAGCAGAAACTCCGGTGGCAGCTCGAGGTTGTGGTCGTCGTGGGTGTCAGACATGGGTGAGCTATTGTACATAACCACAGAGATGGAGACGAGCCAGTTATTCCTCTCTCTCTCTTTTTTTTTTAGTACTGAGTCGACTTGGTAAACTCGCCGAGTCAACCGAGTTTACCGAGTTGACTCGTCGTTTCAACCGAGTCAGCTCATTTTACGTTTCTACTACCGTTTCGACACGTTTTTTGCCAAAAAAAGTAAACTCGTCCGTTTTTACGAGTTGACACTACTTTTTAACAACAATGTTTCATGTTGAACCTTGTTAATTTTAGTGGAATGGAATTTATATAGAAGAATTATTCAGGAATTGTGTTGTTTACTGTTTAATTCCTATCATATTCATTGCTCCATGAAAGAATTCCTTCATTGAAGGAATAGGGTAGAATTCGAATGAAATAGAAAGAGAAATCAGAGAGAGAGAAAAGAAACTATAAGATGAGTTTCCAATAGAATGAATTGTATTATGAGAGAGAGTACAAGCTCTATATATAGAGCATAAAGCTGACTCATAGATGAGTCAGCAATCCTAACAAACTTGAACAAACTAATAGAAAGGAAAGAGCAGCAGCAATCAGCGGCTATATGTAGTAGGAAAAATATCCTACTACAAACAAACTAAGCTATATACATCTAACACTCCCCCACAAGATCAACAGTGGTGGACTGAGTTGAGTTCAACACTTTGAGCTTGTTTCGAAAGGCAGCAAACATGGAGAATGACAACGGTTTGGTAAAGGAATCTGCCAATTGATCTGCAGCAGGAATGTGCTGAACGATAATATCTTTGGCAACAACCTTTTCCCAAAGAAAATGTAAGTCCAATTCAAGGTGTTTGGTTCGAGCATGAAGAATAGGATTGTGAGCAATGGCCACAACACTCAAGTTGTCACACAAGATAAGAGGAACAGATAGTGACAACTGCAATTCATGAAAAAGAGATTTAATCCACAAAATCTCAGCACAAACAAGTGCCATACTCCTGTATTCTGCTTCAGCAGTAGACCGAGCTACAAGTGGTTGCTTTTTAGACCACCAAGAAAGCAAGTTCGAACCAAGAAAGATACAGGCTCCAGAAGTGGATCGACGATCATCAACATCACTTCCCCAATCAGCATCACAATAAGCAGTAAGGGGAAAGGATCCATGAGGAGACTTAACAGGATGGAAATGAAGACCAAAAGTAGCAGTGCCTTGTAGATATCTAAGGATGCGTTTTACAGCCTTCCAATGCTACGCTAATGGCTGACTCATAAATTGGCAAACTTTGTTCACAGAGAAGGAGATTTCTGGTCGTGTAATGGTGGCATATTGTAAAGCACCCACCACAGAACGATACAAATGAGGATCATCAAAGTTAGAAGAGCCAATCTTGGAGAGTTTGCAACTAGAAGCCATGGGAGTAGAAATTGCCTTTGCTTCCTGCATATTGACTCGAGCAAGGAGATCTCTGATGTACTTGGATTGATTGAGAGATAGAGAACCAGTAGACAGTCTCTGAACCTCAATTCCAAGGAAAAAATCCAAGTCCCCTAGGTCCTTTAGAGAAAAAGAGGAATGGAGCTATGAGATAATCTTCTGAATAAATGAAGCATTGTTACCTGTGAGAATTATGTCATCCACATAAACTAACATATAAATTCTCAGACTTCCAGCCTTGTAAATGAATAAGGATGGATCACACCTGCTTGCTTGGAAACCAAAAGACAATACTGCAGTCTTCAATTTGTCAAACCAAGCTCTTGGAGCTTGCTTGAGACCATAAAGAGACTTGTGAAGACGGCAAACAAGAGACTTGTTGTCAAATTCAAAGCCTGGAGGTTGAACCATATACACCTCTTCCTCTAGATCTCCATTTAAAAAGGCATTGTTGATATCTAGTTGTCTCAAAGGCCAACCATAGGTAAGAGCAATGGCTAAGATAGCCCGAACAGTGACAGGTTTTATAACAAGAGCAAAAGTCTCATTGTAATCAAATCCTGGCCTTTGGTGAAACCCCTTAGCCACTAGACGAGCCTTGTATTTGTTGAGACTTCTATCTGAATTTTTCTTTACCTTGAACACCCATTTACACCCAATAGCTTTTCTTCCATAAGGTAAGGGAACAAGGGACCAAGTTCTGTTGCTGTGTAAGGCTGCAAATTCTGTTTGCATTGCCTTAAGCCAATGTGGACTGTTGAGTGCTTGCTTAACAGAAGAAGGTTCAGTATAGGTGAGCAATACAATGTTCCTGGCAAAAGATTTTGACCGAGTGATGATTGATCGAGGAGGAGAAGAGGAGCCCAGAGAAGTGGATGGTGCATATTCTGAACGTGAAGAGGCAGTACTGGTTGGCGAAGACAGTGAGGGTGAGCATGCAGTCCTTGGTGATTCATCAGAAAGTGCAGGAGTAGCTGCAATATGAGGACTATCAAAACTGCTACCAGAAGATGATACATTAGTATTGGATGAGTCAGCATTGCTTCTAGGAGAGCTGTCAATGGGAGTCACTGGAGTAACAGTTGCAGGAGCTGGTGATGGAATGCTGGAAGCAACCTCTGTGCGTGGAATCTCAGCAGTTGAAGTGCAGGAGGACTGAACATGCAAGGGAATAAGGCATGTGGGAGCAGTCTGAGGAGTGGTACTGATCTTCTTGGTAGTCCATTCCTTGAAAGGGAACCTGTACTCATTAAATAACACATCTTTTGAGATAAAAACTTTGCAATCAGGACTCAAACAGATATAGCCCTTGTGATGTGATGAGTAACCAAGGAAGACACATTCTTTTGATCTGAATTCCATTTTATGCTTATTATAAGGCCTTAAAAAAGGAAAACAGGCACAACCGAAGGACTTAAGAAAGAGGTAATCAGGCTGCTGTTTGAAGAGTTCAGTATGAGGGACTTTAAAATTAATGGAAGAGGAAGGAAGTCTGTTTATAAGGTACACAGCAGTAGAGAAAGCATAGTCCCAATACTGCATTGGAAGAGAGGAGTGTGAAAGGAGAGCTAGACCAGTCTCCACAACATGACGATGCTTTCTTTCCACAACACCATTTTGATGATGAGTGTGTGGACATGTAACTCTATGAATAATACCATGCAGGTTAAGGTATTGAGTGAAAACCCGAAATTCACCCCCCCAATCTGTTTGTAAGGCTTTTAGGGGCAGCTGAAATTGAGTGGTTACCATAGCATGAAATTGTTTGAAAATAGAAATAGCATCAGATTTCTGTTTTATGGGATAAAGCCAAGTGTATCGAGTACAAGCATCAACAAAGGAGATATAATATGCATTACCAAGAGAGGATTTTACAGGAGATGGTCCCCAAAGATCACTATAGACAAGGGTGAAAGGGACAGTATATTCGGTTTTGGATGATGAGGAATATTGTCTATGAGACTTTGCACAACAACAAGATGAACAAAATTCTGCCATTTTATTATTGATGTGTATATTACAAGATTTAAGTACATTTTTAAGAGACTCAAGATGTGGATGCCCTAAACGACAGTGCCACAGTGAATACAAGGAATCAGTTGGAGTACATGTTGTATTATTGATGCTAGTACTAGTACTGGGACAAGATACATTGGTGTCACTACTTGCACTAACTATATTGACAGACTTGTTGATAGAAGAAGGGCTGACACAAGAAGTATTTGTAACAGGAACAGAAGCCGTGGTAAGCTGCAAATTTGGAAAGTGATACAAGCCATCAATTCCAACAGCACCTTGAAGAAGTATCTGATGAGAATCATGACATTTCACAAAACAAACATCAGAATGAAATTCAAAGAATACTGAGTTATCTGTAGCAAACTGACTGACACTGATCAGATTTGTAGTAATTGATGGGACTAAAAGCAAATTCTTAAGATGCAGTAAAGAATTCGAATGAAAAGGTGATATAATTGAAGAGGAACCAGTGGCTGTTATGGATAAACCTTGTCCATTTCCAATTAGAATGTGATCAGTACCACTGAGATGTTGACCTTGTATGATGTTTTGAGGTGTACCAGTGACATGGCTTGATGCTCCAGAATCAGGAACCCACTCAACTAGTGGAGTTGAGTGTGAAAGTGATGAATCAGTAGGCTTTGTTGAGATAAATGCCTGTGGTTGGCTCTGTGATCTGTTGTACTGGAAGGATCTTGCTGGTTGGGGCTGCTGATGAACAAAAAACTGAGGATATGATGTATGTTGTGGTGGTGGTAAACTTGGAGTGAAGTTTTCTTCAAAGCGATGCCAACACTCCCTTACATCATGACCAAACTTATAACATAGCTGACAATGGACATTTGATCTAGTTCCACGTCCTCTACCTCGATTAAATCTCATTGTGGATCTCCCTCTTCCTCTGTATGGTCCACTGGTGCTGTTGAAATGAGCTTCTGCAGGTTGCTCTGTTCGACTTTGTTTTCTGGTTTCAGAAACAGAGTCGTCTTCTTCGTCAGATTCCGATTTCTTCTGCACCTGAGCACGTTGGGTGAGGTTCAGGGATGCTCCCTCATTCAGTAGCTGTTCATTCTGCTTGTTCAGGAGCTGTTCATGAGCCATAAGCTCCACTCCTAAGTCTGCAACGGAGTATGCTCTGTCACGTCCATGTATCATCATTACAAACGGATTGTAATCAGAAGGCAATCCTTCAAGTATCGTCTCAGTATGTTCTTCAATTGAGACTGGATTTCCAATTGATTTAAGAGAGTCACTAATCGTTTTGATTCGAGTTATGTACTCTCTTGCAGTCTTCGTACCTTTCTTCATCGTCTTCAACTCAGATCTGAGTTGTCTGGATTTGGATTTCATCACGCCATGGAACAACTTGTGTATATTCTCCCAAGCTTCGAACGAGTGCTTCACAGGGAGAATGTCGTTCACTACTTGCTCAGAGATAGTGGATAACAACCAAGTCAAAAGCATATGATCTTGTGTTAACCACTCTGAATATGCAGAACTAAAATCACCGTTTTCTTGATCGTCTTCTGTCTCGAACTTCCGAGGAATCTTTGGATTCACTAAAAAACGTTGGAGTTGATGTGAAGTAATGATCGGTTCTATGATTTGGTTCCAGAAGAGATAATTATCTTCTGTTAACCTTGCAGAGATCTGAAAATTGAAGAGAGAAGATGGATTTTTAGGTTCCATCGTGGTTTTGGAGATGGATTTGCTTTGACTGGCTGCACTGGCTTCTGTGTTGGTTGCGGAAGACATGATCGACTACTGTCTATGGATCATAAAGCTCTTGATACCATGAAAGAATTCCTTCATTGAAGGAATAGGGTAGAATTCGAATGAAATAGAAAGAGAAATCAGAGAGAGAGAAAAGAAACTATAAGATGAGTTTCCAATAGAATGAATTGTATTATGAGAGAGAGAGTACAAGCTCTATATATGTAACCTTTTCAGAAATAATTCAGAAGCTTATTCAAGAAGTTTTTCTCTCAAATCCTATGAATTCTCTCTCTCTTTGTTTTCTTATCTTCAACTATTTTCCCACACTTTCCTGCATGAGTTTCACTTTCTTTTGTGCTTAATTCTATTTCTTTCTCCGTCAATTCTAATATTAGGATCTGGACCCTGGACTCTTGTGATTTCTCTTGCAAATATTGCTTCTCATCTCATAACTAACTTTCAAATATTGCTTCTTGACAAACCAATTTGAAAGTCCAAAGCTCCTTTTGGACAAAAGTTTTTAACAGCATTCGTAATAATGACTTGTTGCAGATTTGTGGGCCTCACATCTCTCTCTCTTTCTCTCCCTCTCTCCTCGGTATGTGTTATGTTGCATTGGAATGTGGCTACCTATCTTTGGAGTAATCTTTTTGGGTTGTTGGAGGGCATTGGGTGTGTCGCTCTACCTTGGAGCAATTTTAGGGGTTCACTATACATGTTTTAGTAAAATTAAGGAGAGAAAATTTGAATGTTGTGTGTAGTTTTTGGTGGATATTATGGTTGGAGCAGAATGCTTGTATGTTTAAAGGTGCTTCCTTGGCCCCATAGTTGATTTAAGATAGTTACTTTTTTTTGGCTTCTCTTTGTTGTCAAGTTGATAGATGCATCATGGAGCTGCTATCTTTGATATGCAGAGATTGGGAAGCCTTTTTGCATCCTTAGTTTTCCTTTATTTTAGGGTGTGTTTGGATTGAGGGCTTTGGATGGAAAGGAATGGTATAATTTTTCATTTTAAATTTAGAGATTTATTAACTGCTGTAAAAAATGATTAAGGGGTGTTTATTCTTGGAAAAATTAGTACTATAGAATGAGCTACGATGCTTTATTTCTAGCCATGGATTAGGGATTGATTTTTACTGAACCTCTTGTGTTTGTTTCTTTATCCTAGTGTTTATGACTTGCATCCAATGTGACAGGCTTATCAAGACTCAACAAAAGAGAAGCGTCGAGCGCTAATAGCCCAAGGTTTTTGTCTTTCACTTTCATAGCAGTTACTATGTCTAATTGTGAATTATGATATTAATTTTGTGATTGTAATGAATATCTGTTTCTTGATTGGAAATGATAAATTTTCGTCTTTCATTGGGTAGCTATACAGTTTGTTATTGGAGTTCTCTTTTTCGGGTTTTTATTTTAATATTCTTGATTGAAAATGTTCAAGTCAAGAACTTGCTTTTTACTGGTGAAGTTACAGCTTTATAATGATTTTTTCCATCTTCCTTTTAACTGTCTCGATATAACTAGTTGTTGAAATTACAAAAAAACACAATAGTGTTATAGTGGATTTTGGGTACTAATCCATGATAAGTTAATGAATTGAAATCAATTGTAACAATATTGACAAGTGGGAAAATGATTCTTGCGTAGCCCTTTAACATACTGCACACCTGACTTTGAAATGTCTTAGAAAAGGTTCCTGAAGAACTTATAACTTTATTCTAGATCTTCTTGGGATAACTTGTGGAAAGTCAGGCAGTTTTTAGTATTTGATAGAGGATGTGGGTTCTAGATTATTATTTTACATTAACAATATGTTTATGATTGTGAGTGGTGTGTCTTAATCTTGGTTTTGGGCTTCGGATAGGAGGCAACATGGGATTTCTTCGTGTTTACCCGTTTGTGTATTTGCATTGTTGGATGTATGTAGAGGGACATTGATACAAGCCTTATTGAAGGTGTGAGTCTAGGTCTGGAAGAGGATGCAGTATATCAGTTGCAGTTTGTGGCATAACCATATTTCTGAAGAGTTTGGGGATACTTTTTTGAATGTTATCTCCTTGATTTAGAGATTGTCTCTGCTTTAAAAATCAGTTTACCTGAGTGGTTTGCAGAGTCATTTTCTTTTCTTGTTCTGCTAGTTGTCAAATTGTTCATGTGCTCTCACTTAACAGCTTAAGCTTTTAGGAGAATTGGTTTCGTGACATGGTAGCATAGCGTCTACTTAAATTCACCTAACAGTTTAAGCTTTTGGGAAAATTACTTTCGTGATGTTATCATAGCCTTTATGACCAAGTGGTTTAAAGTTCAAGCTGCCTCAGTTATAATAAATATTTAGAATTTCTTAGCACAAGGTTGGAGGGCCTGTGTATTGTCCGCCCTTCAAGTTTGAAGGGCTCTTGTATGAGGAGGTGTGTTAAAAATATAAATATAAGAACTCTAGAGTTATTAAAAAAAAATCCATTCTTATGCCTTCATCCAATGGTTTAAGTTTTTGGGAGAGTTGGTTACGTGACATAGTATTAGAGTCTATGACCAAGTGATCTAGATTTCGATCCTTACTAACCTCATTTTTCAAATAAAAAAAATGTATCTAAGCAAGGTAATCAAAAAGAAAATAAATGGGTTTGTGCATTATCAACGCCTAAAAGTCCAAAGGGTTCTTGGTGAGGCAGTCTATCAAGTGATATAATAAAAACCATTCATGTGCCTTCGCCCAACGGCTTAAGCTTTTGGGAGAGTTGGTTACATGACAAAAATCATTCATGTGCTCTCACCTAATGGCTTAAGCTTTTGGGAGATTTGGTTTCGTGACCTAAACAAAAGCATGACTAAAATCTGGATGAGATCATTTTATTTAGTACTATGATGGGGATCCAATTGCTAGGCCTCAATATTGTAATTATGGTATAAAGAACAGAGGCAAGGAAGGAAGGGAAAGTAGTGCAAGTGTGTTGGAGAAGTCTTATAGGGAGGAATCTCACCAAAATGACAGGTGGCGGAAGGGCATTGAAGAAAGGGGTATGTGAAGCATGTGGAGAGGTGTGAATATGATCGACGGAGGGGACTAGGGAGGGGGCATGAAATCTGTGAAGGGATTTCTGAGAGACTTAGGCCTTGGTGAAGAATAGCATTCTGTGCTTTTTACTTTCTCTTTATTTTCCATTTCCATTTTCTATTTCACACTGTTTTTTCATTAATGTAATTAGAGCATTGCTCTATACTTTTCCCTATAATTCCAGTGTGAATACCAAGATGTATCGTAAGTACATTAGATTTAGAGTTAGTTCTAGAATACAAGCAAAAGTTCAATGACTGTACTATTACTCCAAATGGTACCTCGAAGCTTGTAGATTTTTGTTCTTTTTTACTATTGTCTAAATATATATTATTGTGCTTATCTTCTTTTTCAAATATTAAAACTTTTTTTGTGTATGCATTCTCAGCTCTTGCAGCAGAAGTTACTGTAGTGCCACCCTCCCGATTGATGGCCCTAATTGGTCAGGCTTTGAAGTGGCAGCAACATCAAGGTACCTGGTAGCACAGTAATGCCACATTAAGTTACTTTCTTTGTCAACTTCTGTATGAAAATTTAGATGCTTTATAACTGTGATCATCTGCTAACAGTGTTCAAAGAGAGAGAAATTGAGAGAAAGTAGGAGAAAAAGAGACAGGAATCCATTGATGAATTAGGGAAAGGGTACATCTAAATATTACATGAGAAGCTCTATGTATGGAGCCAAATGTAGCTGACTCCCTTAGCATTTGCCATGTTTGCTAGAGATAAGAGGTCTCTAATGTATTTTGATTGAGATAAAGTGAGATAAGGCCTGTTTTACTAAAGTAGGTTCCAAGTGTATAAGCAAAGCAAGAGACCTAGCAAGTGTCTTAGATCCTGTAGTAATGGAATGTGTGGGAGAAGGTGGACTGAGTTAGACAATTGGTTGTTACTCAGAAGGAGAAGAACTAGAGACAGGAGAAGAAGAGACCGGAGAGGGAAGAGATAATTGGATTGTGATGAGAGGAGGGAGAAGCACCTTTAGAAAAGGAAGAAGGGTCAATAGGAGAAGCTTGGGTCCAGCACTAGTAGTAGAATGTGAACCAGAATCACTAGGAATTGGTCATTAGAGTTACTGTCATCAATAATGCTATTATATTGAGCCATAAATTGGTCAAGTAAAGTCTAAATACAGTTGGAAAAAAAGACTGGTCTGGATTTCATCACACCATGAAACAATTTGTGGATCTTGTCCCACGCTTCATGTGAGTGCTTTACTCCCAAAACTTCGTTTACAATAGGTTATGAAATTCTTGAGAGAAGCCATGACAGAAACTTTGAGTCTTTTGTTAACCACTCTACGTAGGCAGGATTCTGAATGCCGTTAACACGATCCTCTTCTGTCTCCAACTGAAGTGGAATTTTATGGTTTACCAAGAAACGGTGCATCTGATGCAAAATGATAATTAGATCTACAATCTGGTTATAGAACAAATAGTTGTCCTCTTTAGCTTGTCTATCACTTGATGATTGAAAAGTTGTGCTCGATTCTCCATGGCTGAATCTCAATTTGCATGTGAAGTATCAAAGTTCGAAGAGAGAGAAAGAAGAGAGAGAGAGAAAGAAGAGAGAGAGAGAAAACCATTCTATTTGTATATTGATCAAAAACTGATGAATGAATACAAGGAAGCTCAATTTATAGAGCTCAAGGATTACAAGATATGAAAACTAACTCTAACAAACTAATCAAGAACTAATTGCTTACAAGAGTATATGTTATGTACATACCGAACCATAGTAGACTGAATACAATCGAAGGAAGCTAAGCTAAATAAGCTTAGTATATACTCTAATACCCTCCCTCAAACTCACCAGTGTTGGGAATCCAAGACTCTGAGTTTGGTGCGCAATTCAGCAAAGCGAACAAGAGATAAAGCCTTAGTGAAAGTGTCTGCAACTTGGTCAGTGGCTGGAATATGAGATACAAGGAGTTCTCTACGAATAACTTTCTCACGTACAAAGAAAATGCCAAGTTCCATATGTTTGGTGCGAGCATGAAGGACTAGGTTGTGAGAAAAAGCAACTGTACTCATATTATCACAAAGCACTAGAGGAGTGGAAAAGGGAACTCGAAGCTCACAAAGCAAGGACTGAATCCATAGAATTTCTGATCAAGTTGAAGCCAGACTTTTGTATTAAGCCTCAGTACTCGAGCGAGCCACCAAGGTCTGTTTCTTGGACCACCAAGATACTAAATTGGGTCCAAGAAAGAGACAAGCAGCAGAGGTGAACCTTCTATCGTCTGGATTTGTTGCCTAGTCAGCATCGCAGAAATCATTAAGAGATAAAGGCTTGACAACATCTGTTGGTTGAAGAAAAAGGACCAAAGGAAGGAGTATCTTTTAGGTACCTAAGGATATGTTTCACAATTAGCCAGTGATCAAGAGGTTGAGCTATGAATTGGCAAAATTTATTAATAGCATAGCTTATTTCTAGTCTAGTGATGGTAACATATTGTAAAGCACCAACTATGGACCTATAGTGATGAGGATCATGGAAATAATTGGAGTCACACTTGGAAAGTTTACATCCAGAGGCCATAGGTGAGGAGATGCTTTTAGCCTCATGCATTACAGCTCTAGTTAAGAGATCCCTGATATATTTGGTCTGACATAAAGATAGACCACCTGATATATGCTTCTTGACCTCAACACCAAGAAATTATTCCAACACTCCCATGTCTTTTAAGGCAAACTGAGAATTTAAATGTGAAATGATCTGCTGAATATGGGAGGAATCTGTTCCAGTAATTATTATGCCATCAACATAGACAATGACATATATACTTCGGATGGCAGCTTTGAGAATGAAGAGAGAAGGATCATAGCAGCTAGGAGTGAAACCAAAAGAGACCAAGGCATGTTTGAGCTTGTCAAACCAAACTCTAGGTGCTTGCTTGAGGCCATAAAGAGATAATCTCTATGACTTGAGGAGTAACCAAGGAGCACACTCTTGAGACCTATACTCAAGTTTGTGTTTGTTATAGGGTTGAAGAAAAGGAAAACATGCACAACCAAAGACTTTCAAAAAGGTATAATCAAGAACATGTTTATAAAGCTTGGTGTAAGTAACTTCAAAATTCAGAGAGGATGTTGGTAACCTGTTTATGAGATAGGTGGCTGAGGTGAAAGCAAAGTCCCAAAATTTCGTAGGTAAGGATGCATGTGAAAGGAGAGTGAGACCAGTTTCAACATGTCTATGCTTTTTCTCAACTACTCCATTTTGATTATGAGTTTGAGGACATGTTAGTCTATGTATGATGCCATGAAGGTTTAGATATTGTATAAAGGACCTAAACTCTCCTCCCTAATCAGTTTGTATTGCTTTCATAGGAGCTTGAAATTGAGTTTTGACCATGACATGAAATTGTTTAAATAAGGGAAGAGCATCAAATTTCTGTTTTATAGGAAAACAACCAGGTGTATCTGGAGTAAGCATCAATATATGAGATGTAATATAAGTTACCCGAACTTGATTTGATTGGTGCTGGACCCCAAAAATCACTAAAGTCAGTTCAAAAGGTGAATTATAAGCGGTAGTTGAAAGATTGGATGGAAGTCTGTGTGATTTTGCAATACAACATGAAGGACAAAAACCAAGACGAGTTTTATTGCTGAAATAAATTTTACAATTGTTGTGTACATTTCTAAGAGCCTCATGATGTGGATGTCCAAGACGATAGTGCCACAATGAATATGCAGAATCAGAGATGAAATTTTCTTGAATACATGAGTTTGAATTGACAACATTACAATTTCACAACAAGGAATTATATTGCCTATCAGACTGAGAAGACTGAAGAATGAAACTGAATTGCTACTGTAATCTTATTATTGATAGATTGGTATTCTCCTTGACACCAAAGAAGGAAAGCGAGAAACTGAAGAAGGTAAAGCTATGCTTGAGAAATAATAGAGTCCATCTTGACCCAATGATCCTTCAAGAGACCCCTGCGATTTAACAAAACATTTAGTAGAATGAAATTCAAGGAACATATTATTATATCTAGCAAAAGCACTAACACTTAATAGATTCTTCATAATTGAAGGAACATGAAGAAGATTTTTGAGAGTTAATTCAGTTTTGGTGTCTATAGGTGACAGAAACTTGGATGAACCAATAGCATGAATAGGCAAACCTTGACCATTTCCAATGAGGACTCGATCTGCTCCAGAAAGTTACTAACTCTGTAACAGGTTCATGGGATTTGCTGTGACATTGTGACTAGCACCTGAATCTGGGTGCACTCCAATGTAGGTTGAGCAGTGGGAGTTGGTAAAAGAGTTGGTTGTGTAACAACTATAGCTTGTAGAATGGGAGCTTCCTTGACCATTTCCAATGAGGACTCGATCTACTCCAGAAAGCTTCTAACTCTGTAATAGGTTCATGGGATTTGTTGTTGGTAGAAGACCTGGTTGTGCAGTAACAGGTTCATGGGATTTGCTGTGACATGGTGATTAGCACTTGAATCTGGGTAGCACTCCAATGTAGGTTGAGCAGTGGGAGTTGGTATGTGCATCAACCATAGCTTATGGAATGGGAGCTTCTGCAGATTGTCAAATATACTGATATTGTCTCTGTTGACTTTGTTAAGGAGGATAATAAGGTCTGATGTGTTAATGTTGCTGATTGGATGTCTCAAAGAATTGATTAGCAGCATTAGAAACATTTCCAGTGGGAGGTTGCAATGTAGGAATGAAATTTTCATCAAATCGATGCCAACAGGAATGGACATTATGTCCATACTTGTAGCATAATTGACAATAAACATTAGAACATGTTCCTCGACCTCTTCCTTTGTTAAAATGTCCTCCAGGAGCTCTATATCTACCACGACCCTGTTTCCATTGTTGGAAGGCATTGAAAAACGAGTGGTTCATGCTCTGTTCTGCATTCGCTGAAATAGGGGCAAACATAGCACTTAGTTCCACTGGTTTTTTAGACTGAGCTAAGTTTACATAGGCTGGGTCAGCTATTAAACTTTCATTCTGCTTTATCAATAACTTTTCACAGGCCATAAGATTAACAACAAGATCTCCTAGGCTACATGCCTTTTCACGACTACGAGCCTTCAAAACAAAAGAATTGTACTCAACAGGTAAGCCTTCGAGAACGTAATCGAAGTGATCTTCAGAAATAGGACTTCGAATTGCTTTGAGCGAATTACATAGTGATTTAATTCGTGAAAGATATTCAGGAATCGATTTAGTACCTTTCTTGATTTGGAGAAGCTCATATCTAAGATTCATGCGAGTGTTTCACTCCAAGAATTTCGTTCACCACAGACTCAGAGATAGTCGAAAGCAACCAAGTCTAGAGCATTTGATCCTGAATGAGCCAATCTTGAAATGCTAGATTCACGGATTCATTTTCACAATCTTCGGTGAGAAATTATAGTGGAATTTTCAAATTTACTAAGACCTTGTGGAGCTAATGCGACTTGATTATAGGTTCAACAATTTGGTTCCAAAACAAGCAATTATCCTCAGTCAGCTTGACTGAAATTTGATTGTTGAAGAGTGCTGGAGCTTTGTTCTCCATTGTTGCTGTTTGAATGGTTCGATTCGAACGACTTTGATCATTATTGCTATGATTAGTTGATGATTTCTCTGTAGCGGAAGCCATTGATGAAGATAGCGAAATGGATCAGGCCCTCAAAAAGAGAGCTCTAATACCATATCAAAGTTCGAAGAGAGAGAGAGAGAAAACCATTTTGGTTGAAGAGAAAAAGCAGGGGATTTTGGGTATTTGAACTGGGTCGGCCCTTTATTGATCAAAAACTGATGAATGAATACAAGGAAGCTCTATTTATAGAGCTCAAGGATTACAAGATCTGAAAACTAATAACAGACTAATCAAGCACTAACTGCTTACAAGAGTATAGGTTATGTACATACAGAACCACAGTAGACAGAATACAAACGAAGGAAGCTAAGCTAAATAAGCTAAGTTGTATACTCTAATATGAAGAATCTCTGTTCGAACGTGTAGAATCTGATGTGAAAGTCATGGCTTGGATCTGAAATGGATCAGGCCCTTTGAATGAGGGCTCTGATACCATATAGTGTTCAAAGAGAAAGGAAGGTAAACTGAGAGAAAGTAGGAGAAAAACAAAGAAGAATCCATCGATGAATCAGGGAAAAGTTTACATCTGAGTATTATATGAGAAGCTCTATATATGGAGCCAAATGTAGTTGATGCATCACGGAGTAACAAAACCTTCCAGATCTAACAAACTAACAGACTACTAACTAATACCATGAGACTAGATCTGGTGAAACATATCCTAGAGTAATTTAGTAGCTAAAACATGTACAAAGCATCGTTACATACTAATATCTACATACAAGTTCTGTTTTTGTATGCAATTCACTATTTTTAAGTTTTTTTGTTCTTTCAGGTTGGTAGCAGGACAATATGAAATTTTGTTCATTTCCGCAACCTATAGATTCTAGGAATGAATTCAATTTTGAAAATGCAGTTACAAGGATACATCTTTCATTCCTCTAATAATAAGTAGAGAAGAAACTTCTTTTAATGTTTTGCCATGGCTAAATTTTACTTGCCTAGATATCATAATTGCTATGTTGCTGTCGTGCTACTTAGAGGATAATTTATATCTTGATGGAATTATGCTTTTTCGGATCTTTCAGGATTACTTCCTCCGGGAACACAGTTTGATTTGTTTCGTGGAACAGCTGCTATGAAACAAGATGTTGATGACATGTATCCAACAACTCTTTCTCACACAATAAAGGTATACTTTCTATATCCTTTAAGGCATCGTTTTATTTATATTTTTATTGATAATGACTTGTGAACAACACTTAAGGAGACAAAAGGAGACAACAAATTTACAGAGCCATTGATTGCATGTGGATTTGTGCTGTGAAAAGTTTGTGATACTGCACAGATCCAGAGGTAAATGTAATGGTGCGGAAATGTGAGTTTTTGAATGTGTAAAGTGTTTTTTATAATTCAAGAATAAACTTTCTAACATATATTTATTTATTGCTTATATTCTAGTTTTTTTTTTTTTTTTGATGTATAATCTACACTAAGCTGGTATGTAACCTATGTGTGAGCTTTAATAGAGGTGGCAAAGCAGGCAACCCGCCCGCCCCGCTTCTGAAAATGGGTTGAGAAACTCAACCCGCCCGCCCCGCCAACCCGTTTTGTATAGGAATAATGAAGCATGACATGTCGGTGATCTAACAAGTGTGTTTATAAGACAAATCTGAAAGCAGTAGTGTCCGAATATTTGGCTTGAGGGCTCATCAGCTATCTAAACACCATCTATGTGCTTTCTCACACTTTCTTCGCAATTAACATTCAAAAGAAGCTTAGAGTGGTTGGTGGTCTTCATTTGTGAAAGATGAATACAAGTGTTGTTCATTGACAATTTTTTGATAAGAATAGACATAAGAAAGAGAAAAGAGTGATAGGTCTGGCCAGGTTAAAAAGAATAGGGGTGCCATTTCGGCAGAGGAGGAAGAGCAAGAAGAAGAAGACACCACCACCAAGAGTCAAAGACAAGTTAATGGGTATTTTGCACAATATGATTTTTCCTATTAGGCATGTCTGGCTTGCTCGCCTCAAGCCTCATAAAAATGGTATCTTATTTTTTTTAAAACAAAGCTAACGTGCCAACCCGCCCCATGGTGGGTTCTACCCGTTTTGACCCGCACAAAAACGGGGAGGGTTACATGGGTTGGCGGGCGCGCCTAGTCGGCGTGCGGCCAAACTTATTTTGCCGGCCCTGTCATGATTCTTCTGCTCAATAGAACATATTTCTTCATTTATCCATCTAGTGTCCCTGCTTCTTTTGACTTTAGTGGTTCATGGCTTAGGTAGAATGGCATATCGTGGAGTTTGAAAGGGGTGTGGTTAGGGGTTTAACGGTTGTTGTGAATATGCGAGGGTATTGTGGTTTCTTATTTGCATTCGCCTGATTGAGAGAAAGGAGTATCTTTTGAGGACATTGTCTGTGTTACAAGTCTTTGAAATTACTTTTGACAGCATGTTGTCTAGCATTAATGTGGATTATTAGGTTTCTTATAGCTCAATTGTTATGATTGTCCCTTGTCTCATTTTTGGTGTTTTATTTCTAGGTTATCCTTGTTTGTTCTCTTTTGATTTGAAACTAGATTACGTGACATTGTCTTTTTAGGTGGATGTGCCTTTTCTTTTGGCATGTTTTTGTATACATTTGTTGGGATGGTGAAAGAAGATTTTATTGAGAAAATAATGAGAATGAGAGATGTAGAATATTCTAGAGTATTATAACTAGCTTTGATTAGCTACTAGTTGAAGGGCCTGCTTGGCTTAGCGGTAAGCTTGCTTGTCGTGGTGTGTCAGGTCGCGGGTTCGAATCAGTCTCTCTGCAAAAAGCAGGGGAAAGACTACCTAGAGTATTTCCTTCCCCAGACACTCACGAAGTGGGTATTTGAACTGGGTCGGCCCTTTAGCTACTAGTTGTTAGTATCTTTGATTATTGTGTTAGTTTCTTTGTTTACTATGTTCTCTTTCTTATTGCAAATCTTGAACTTCCAATTATAATCTGTCTGTAAGGAACCCTTTGGGTCTCAAACAATACATGAAAAATTATTTAGAGTCATATTTCATCATGGTATCAAGAGTATGTTATGTTGTTGTTATTGTATAATTCTGAATCCCATCGTATTCTTCTCTTTTTCTTTTTCTTTTTGCCCTAAACCATCTCTGCCATTTCCTAGAAACCTTATCTAGACATCTCCAATCACGAAACCAAGGCCACCACATTGACTTCAAACGACATTTCCGAGTCGACCAACGTTAGCCCCGTCGCCGAAAAGCTCGCCACGCACCGCTAGAGTAAAGAAGCCTCGCTGGCGCGTGTGATCCACGTGTCCGTTTGCGGTGCGGCTTGTTCCGTTCACTTCGTCGGCCTCCCCTCTTCCTATTTTGAGGGTTCAAATCGCATTTGGAAGAACTTTTTACTGGGTCCGCAGTAAATTATGGATTCTAAAAACTCTGCAAATTCATCAGGCGTTTTTTTCGGATCCTCTCCCCTTCCCAATTCTTCATCTTCTGGTGACAACTCAGCTATGCTTTTTACCAATCACCGTTTAAACGGTAAGAATTATGTGCAATGGTATCAATCTGTCAAGTTTTTCATCCAAGCAAAGGGAAAGATGGTGTACCTTGACAGGAAAAAGGAAAAACCCGCAGAATGTGAATCTGGCTATGATAATTGGGTGACTAATCAAACATACTTGTTTCTTGATATGGCTAAGGAAATTTAGGATTTTATTGAAGAATATTATTCTGACCTGGGCAATGCGTCTCAGGCTTTTGAGCTTAACACCAAGGTAAAAGACTTACATCAAGGGGGGATGTCTGTCACTGAATACTTCCTTGCTTTAAAAACCATGTGGTAGGAGTTGGATCTTTATGATACAACAGACCTTCAAGGTTTAGAAGCTGATCCAAGGTTTAGAAATTATTTAGAGAAAAGACTTCTCTATGATTTTCTTGCTGACCTTAATCGTGATCTTGATGATGTTCGTGGAAGAATATTGGGGCATAATCTGTTACTTTTCCTTGCTATTGCCTTTTCTGAGGTGCGGTGGGAGGAGCTTCGCCAAAAGGTGGTGATAGGTGACAAGGACTCTAAGTCCTCTGATGTGTTTTCCCTTGTAGCAAAAAATACTGAACATTTTTTTGGTGATTCAAAACGCACTGATCGTTGGTGCTCTCATTGCAAGAAAGGTGGTCACACTCATGAAAAATGTTGAAAAATTATGGAAAACCACCAAACTGGAAACAAAAGGGGCAAAACAAGAGTCGTGCTTATCAAGTCTCTTATGATGATAAGGGTGATGAGTCTCGTGTCTCTCCAAATTCTGATGGTTTTTTCAACTCTAAGGCTCAGTATGAGCAATTTGAAAAGGTGATATGTCAATCTGATGGGGCAACTAGTCTTGTTGCTCAACAAGGTATGGCATTCTATATTGATCGTAGTAATCGTTGGATTCGTAATTCAAGCGCTTCTGATCATATGATAGGTAATGCAACCTTGTTTTGTTCTTATACTCCTTACTATCACCTGTCTCGAATAAGAACAGCTGATGGCAGCTTCTCTAGTATTCCGGGAAAAGGATCCACTAATCTTCTTTCTAAACACATTACTTCGAACTTTGTTCTTCATTATTCCTTCTCTTACTCTTAACCTCCTCATCTCTATCAGCAAACTTACCTCTGAGTTACACTATATTGCTAAGTTCTCTGCCCGTGCTTGTGTTTTTCAGGGACAGGACTCGGAGATGATGATTGCAGTGCTAGAGAAGAAGGGCTCTACTATTTTGAAGAGGATCCATATGAAAAGAAATTTTTTGCAAATCACACTTTATGTTTGTCTGATGATTGTAATGATGTTCTTTTGTTGCATCATCGGTTGGGACTTGGGACACCCAAATTTCTTTTATCTTCAAAAGTTATTCCCAAACTTATTTATCAATAAAAAATCAAGTTCTTTTTTCTGTGATATTTGTTTGTTTGCAAAACATTCTCGGGTTTTTTATTCCCCTAGAGGTTATCATGATTCTTCTCTATTTACCTTGATTCATAGTGATCTATAGGGACTAGCTCGTGAATAAAATATCTCTAGTGATCATTGGTTTATTATTTTCATTGATGATCATTTTAGGGTATGTTGGGTATATCTCCTAAAAGATAAGGATGAAGTTGCATCCATTTTTGAAAACTTTCATGCTATGGTTCAAACCATTATTATAAAAGTCGGGTCGACTCGGAAACCGGTGTGACCCGAAAATCGGTGTCCCGACCTGGTTTGTAAAATAAAAAAAATAGTTTGATCTCATCAATTGATGTCTTTCTTTTTTTGCTCTCACACACAAATGATTAGTTTTCTTTTGAAATATTTGAGTGATCTTTAGCTTATTGGCATACAGAGATTATGTGCCTACAACACTAATATTTTCTTTATTATGCAATATGCAGGGAATTTTGATTTGATTTATAGTTAAAAATGTTGTCTATTGAATCTGAAACACCAGTAACACAAATATTATATGTCATCATGCTCCCCTTTCAGGGCAACCTCTACGGAAGTCTTTTTTTCTTTAAGTATTGGAGTCACACTAGCCTTCTGCGGAGGCCTTGAAACATCACCATCTCTAAATACCCGGCCCAGCCAAACCTTTGGATCTGATACCACTGTTGGGAATGGTACGGGGGAGCCCAAAACTTTTGCAAAGGGTACATCCATCAAAGGGCCAAGTTATAAACCACAATAAGTGGACCGACACCACATCTCAACCCAAAACCTTAAGGCTGTAGGTTTATGGGTCTTTTGCACTTATATGGTCCTCACTTGGTCTATGTTTAGCCAATGTGGTACTTCTTTATAACTCATACAAATATTATATGTTTGATTGCTGTTTTGGTTGGAAATTATTGTGTAATTTATTATTTTTCATTTTAAAGTATTTGAAATTGGTATCATTTTGTTTTACAAATATTTAAATATATCTATAGTTTTTTTAATATAAATTATAGATTTACATATACTTATCGGGTCATGCGATTGAACCAGTGACCCAGTGTCCCAATACCTCAATCAGGTCAATAACTGGATTGGGTTTAATAACATTGGTTCAAACTCAATTTCAGACCTCTATCCAAATTTTGCTAACTAGCAATGGTACTGAATATTTTAATTCTGTTCTTGGGGATTACCTAACCCTGCATGGTATTGTTCATCTAAGTTCTTGTCCTAATACACTTCAACAAAATAAGGTGGTTGAAAGAAAAAATAGACATCTCATTGAAGTTGATCGAGCCCTCTTGTTTACGATGCATGTCCCTAAATATCTATAAGGCGAAGCTGTCTTGAATGCATCATATCTCATCAATCGGATGCCTTCTCGTTTCCTGAGTTTTCAGTCTCCTTTATCTTTTCTTATCCATACCTTTCCCTCTTTCTTGGTTCTCTCTTCCTTTCCTCCCCAGTTGTTTGGTTTTGTGGTTTTTGTTTGTATTCCTCCCCTCCCCATCAAAGGTTCAAACTTGATCCTATGTCTATTATATGTGTCTTCATAGGATATCCTCCCAATCAAAAAGGTTACAAGTGATACTCACCTTCTCTCCGTAAGGTCTTTGTTTCTATGGATGTCACATACTATGAGACACAATCCATTTTTCTTTCAACTTATCTTCAGGGGGAGTCTATTGGTATAGATGAAGATAAGTCTTGGAAACTAAATGGTTATGTTGTTTTACCTTTATCTTTGGAGACAACTGCCGTTTTACCTTTACCTATGGACACAGGGGGAGTTATTGTGCAGGAAATAGGGGGAGCAACTGTACCAGGGATTGGAGATCCTCCCGGTAAATGGAGAAAATTTTACAGCTGGCGTAAATCATCTCAGGACCCTCTAGACTGTCAGGATTCGGACTCGAGTCCTAGTTCCAGCAATCCAGTACTTGAATCATTGAATGCGATAATACAACTGACCTAGATGTGCCCATTGTTCTTCAAAAAGGTACCTAATCTTGCACTGCTCATCTTGTTTCTCATCATATCTCGTATGAAAACTTATCCCTAGGTTTTCGTGCTTTCAACACCATGTTACACAATACAAAAATACCAATAAACATCCAAGAAGCGCTTGATGACTCAAAATGGAGGAAGCCAGTCTTTGAAGAAATGGATGCATTTACAAAAAATGGTACTTGGGAGTCCGTGGCATTACCCAGTGGAAAGAAAGCTGTAGGTTGCAAGTGGGTGTTCACAATAAAATTTAATGCAGATAACAACATCAACATGTATAAGGTTAGATTGGTTGCTAAGAGATTCACTCAGACTCATGGGATAAGATTGCCAGGAGACTTTTGCTCCTGTTGCCATGGTCAACACTATCCGAGTTCTACTATCACTTGCTGCCAATCTTGGTTGACCCTTGCAACAATTAGATGTAAAGAATTCCTTTTTGAACGGAGATTTGCACGAGGAAGTTTACATGGATTTACCATCTGGTTTTGAAAAAGAAGACGATTTAGTATGTAAGTTGAAGAAATCTCTCTATGGGCTTAAACAATCTCCAACAAAGTGGTTTGAAACGTTTACTCAAGTTCTTAAGGGAAAATGATTCGTTCAAGCTCAGACTAATCACACAATTTTTTAAACACTTAGACAATGGTAAGATTGCTATGCTCATTGTTTATGTTGATGACATAATTGTCACAAGTAATGATTGTGAGGAGATAAGCTTTTTGAAGAAGTGTTTAGCTAACCAGTTCGAACTGAAGGATCTGGATCTCTCAAATATTTCTTTGGCATAGAGATGGTTTGTAGTAAGGAAGAAATTTCTTTAACTCATAAGAAATACATTCTAGACCTATTACAAGAAACAGGAATGCTTGGGTGCAAGCCATCAGAGACTCCAATTGAACCAGATATCAAATTGGGAATTGAATACGAGAAAGATGTTGACATGGAGCAGTACCAGAGGTTGGTGGGGAAGCTGATCTATTTATCTCACATTCGGCCTGATATTGCATTCACAGTTAGCAAAAACAGCTTAGTGTAGTTTATAGAATCCTCAAAAACACCCCTAGTCGAGGAATACTCTTTAAATGGGGACACAAGAGGATGAATGAAATCTATACAGATGCAGATTCGGCTGTGGTGGGCCTTTCATATAGATGCTTAGGAATTAGTTATATATAGATGCTTAGGTGTGATTTCTTTATGCATGAATTGAGTATTGGCTTAGAGGGGCAATTAGGGATCTCTAGGAGTTAAAATTTATGGGTTTATTTTTTGCATTTTACTCTTGTACGTAACTTCTCTCCATTTATATTTTCTGCAATTTCATATTAATAAAAGTAGGTTAAATCAATTTTGTATCAAAGCACTACAACCTGGGAGTGCTTTTGGTCCATATCTCCAAAAAAAAAAAATGAAATACAGATTTGCAATGGTGCCAACTTCTAAAATTCTATGGAGGCGGAGGAGATAACGAAGCGTGGGGATGGCTAATCGATTTGGAACAACTTTTCCAAATAGAAGGAATCAATGAAGCTTAAAAAGACATGGAAGTTGTGAGAGGTCTCAGAGGGAGTGTGTTCAACTAGTATCAATAAAAGTAGGTTAAATCAATTTTGTATCAAAGCACTACAACCTGGGAGTGCTTTTGGTCCATATCTCCAAAAAAAAAAAATGAAATACAGATTTGCAATGGTGCCAACTTCTAAAATTCTATGGAGGCGGAGGAGATAACGAAGCGTGGGGATGGCTAATCGATTTGGAACAACTTTTCCAAATAGAAGGAATCAATGAAGCTTAAAAAGACATGGAAGTTGTGAGAGGTCTCAGAGGGAGTGTGTTCAACTAGTATCAAGGTTTGAAATGGTTCAATCTTACCGCAAGCTGTAGGAACTTTGAGAAGGCGTTCATAGAGAAATATTTACCTGAAATTTACATGGTAGATGATCGAGAATCAGAAGACGATGACGCCAGAATTGAAAACGTAGGAGAACGGTCAAAGCGCAGCAGATCGACATAAACAAAGATAAAGTGAAAACAAAAGAAGTACAAGAGCAACAACAACAAAAACCAGTGGCGTCCATGGTTATCAACGCAGAAGAAGAAGAAATAGAAGGAAACATAGAAAAAGAAGAAGAATAAGCAGAAGAAGAGGAAGAAACATAAGTAAAAGCAGACCACATCAGCAAAGAGAAGATGAGAGCTGTTGCCGAGGGAGCATATTGAAACGCATAAAAGAAAGTCGAAGATGATAGATCAAAGACATCAGCAAAGAGGAAGAAAACGAAGATGAAGGAACAAAGGAAGGAGAAGAAGAAGATTGAAATGAAAATCATGGGCATGAGCTATCAAATTCGGAACCCAGCAAAGAAAAGGAGGAATCATTGCAGTCCAAGCATGGGAGGAAGCCGCATCAAGGAGAGCACGAAAAAACTAAGGTAGAAGAAAGATAGAAGGTTGTAGTGGGTCAGATCTTTTTTAGGTATAGTGGGCCTCATGCATTTCATTACTCAAGGCCCACCCTAACAATGCAGTATATAAGTCAATTGGGCCAATTTAGAGGAGAGGGGGTTAATAACGTGGGCTCAATAACAATCAACTAAAGTCCAGTGGTCCAGATTAGTATGCTGGGGGTGACTATTTGGGGTGGCCAATAGGTAGCCTTGTTGGCTATGTGAAATCTGTCGTTTCTGATGGAGTTAAAAAGATATGTGAAATCTGAGTAATGAAGACACTCAAGCATATGGTCGTGAGATTGATGTCAATCTTCCAACTTTATTGAATGCCTTAGTAGACATTGAAATGAAAACATTCAGTTGCCAATGGGGTCAATATGCTTCAAACAGTGGGATCCAGGTGGAAGTTTCTCTCACGTCATCTATCCTCTTTTCACCTTGAGGACAAGGTGAACTTTGAAGGGGGAGTTTTGATAGGACTTTTATAAAATATCCAAACCCATTAGTTAGGAATTAGTTATATATAGATGCTTAGGTGTGATTTCTTTATGCATGAATTGAGTATTGGCTTAGTGGGAAAATTGGGGATCTCTGGGAGTTGAGATTTCTGGGTTTATTTTCTGCATTTTATCCTTGTAAGGAGCTTGTCTCCATTTATAGTTTCTGCAATTTCATATTAGCCTATTAGTTAGGAATTAGTTATATATAGATGCTTAAGTGTGATTTCTTTATGCATGAATTCAATATTGGCTTATGGGGAAATTGGTGATTTTTGGGAGTTGAGATTTCAGGTTTTATTTTCTGCATTTTATCCTTTTAAGGAGCTTGTCTCCATTTATATTTTCTGCAATTTCATATTAATAAAAGTAGGTTCCATCAGGATGGCTCTGCAATGGACCGTAGATCCACTTCGGGATATTGTACCTATGTCTGGGGAAATCTTGTGACCTGGAAGTAAAAAACAAACAGTTGTTGCCAGAAGCAGTGCAAAAGCAGAATTTCAGGCTCTAGCGCATGGTATTTGTGAAGAAATCTAATTAAGAAGACTTCTTGAGGAATTGAAGATCTTTTATTCCCTATCTGTCAGATTGTAGTATGATAATAAGGCTGCTATCTATATTGCTCAAAGTCCTGTTCTCCATGACAGAACAAAACATTTGGAGGTTGATCATCACTTTATCAAAGAAAAATTGGAGGATGGTAGTGTATGTTTGTCATATATATCTACCAAGGAGTAGACGACAGACATTCTCACTAAAGGATTACACTAGCCCACCTTTGAAGATTTGATTAGCAAGTCGGGAATGATTAATATATATCTCCCAACTTGAAGGGGAGTGTAGGATACTTTAGAGTATTATAATTAGCTTTTATTAGCTACTAGTTGTTAGTCTCTTTGATTATTGTGTTAGTCTCTTTGTTTACTGTGTTCTCTTTATTACTTTTTATTATTGCAACTTTTGAACCACCAATTGTAATCTGTATATAAGGAACCCTTTGGGTCTCAAACCCTTTGAGTCATATTTCATCAAGAGATTACCAGGATGAATCATTTGGTTCCTGTGGTTTAAGTTGTAAGCTTTTGAGGGCTGTGGTTTATGCAGCTGGTCTAATGGGGTCTAAGGATATTATGTAAATTGGCCCGTGGAAATGACATTCTCATATGGACCCAGATACTCTATGGCATATAATGATCAAAACAACTGGTCTTCGTTAGAATGGTTGGGGTCATAGTAAACGGATTAGCTTCACCATTCTTTGAGCCTTTGAGCTGCAATCTGGTTGTTCATCTCTGACGGAACTTTTGTGGTCTGGATCGCAGTGGTATGTGATAATGATTGCAAAAAGTGATATTACATTTTGATATCCTTTAGTGTCATATATTTTGTTATCAGTTGAACAATCACATTAATTTGACCTCCTATGTATGTTACCTTCTAGAGGTTGTCTTATCCTCTCCATTTTATCGCACCACTCTTCTTTTATATAAAATTTGTTATTCATCATAAGTTTCCCTATGTTTAATCACGTTAAAGAGTTACATAATCTGACCCTTTGTCTTGTGTTGCCTATGTGCTTGTTTAGTTTGGGACAAAAAGTCATGCAGAATGTGCTTGCTTTTCACCAGATGGGCAGTTTCTTGTATCTTGCTCAGTTGATGGGTTTATTGAGGTATACGTAGTTGGAATAGATTTATTTATTTGAAACTTTAATTATCAGCTCCTTTTTTCCTGATTTGTGGATATATTTCTAGGTTTGGGATTACATAAGTGGAAAACTGAAGAAAGATCTCCAGTACCAGGCAGATGTGAGTTAGTTTTTATATGAACTGTTTTACCTGTGTAGAATAAATGTCTTGTATGTGATGGTGAATGAATTTGGAAGTAGCTATTTGACTGATATCATTCCTGGGTAAGATTTTCTTAGTCTCCATGTCTCTACGCTTTTATTAACCAGGCACCTTTACATTTATAGATGCATTTAAAGCTGTGGAAAAGATAATACATACTCTCAGATCACTGTTGCCAATTTTGGAACCATTTCAACTTTCACCACAAAATGTAATTTTTTGCTGTGAGATTAAGTATGCATGGCAGTTCATATATGTAATATATATAAATCTAGGGAAAAGAGTGTATCATTTTAAAGGATACAAAGTTATGTCATTTTAAGTGAGAGAAAGAGATAAATCATGGGAGAGAGAGTGGGGGAAAAAAGTTTTAAAGATGTGGGTCCCACCTCTTTATGAGAGTGAAAGGATGTAAGGTGTCATTTAAAATGACACATCTTTTTCCCATAAATCTAATACACAGATTATACTTTTTTACTTCTGAAGTAGTCTTTTCATTCATGATGGGATGTCCTGTTTTGATGATCTCTCTTTTTCTTTGTGGTTAGTAAGTGTATTAACATATTTGCTTGATTTATGTTGTCTAAATTTTAAAATATCAATATGAGCATTTGTACCACTGGGAGCAAGCTAGTTGTACGCTCAGATAATTTATCTTAGTTCTTATGAAAGAAAATTTCTTAGTATACCATAAGTCTAGTCATTTTCTGATTTTATTAACTTGCAGGAAGTATTCATGATGCATGACGATGCTGTGCTTTGTGTAGACTTTAGCAGGGATTCGGAGATGCTTGCATCTGGGTCACAAGATGGAAAGATTAAAGTGAGTATTACATGTCTGCATTTAAGGCTGCATGAGCCAACCTTCATGCACATATAACACTGATCAACATCGCTGTGATGATATCACAGTGAAACAGAACTGCGCTGCGCTTCAGAACAGCATTTATTTGGTGAATTTATGACTAGTGTCTGTGAAGCATGACAGAGTAGTTAATAGCAGTAAATCAAGCTGCTACAGCAGATATGCAGGGCAGAGCGGCCTCTGGCCGCTTTAAATTCTTTGTCGCCTATTACAGCCAGTCAACCTCAAGTCCGAACAAGAATGAAATCCCTGTTTTGTCCATTCTTTTTCCATTGCCCACTCATTCGTTTAGGGTGATTTTTGTGATTTTACATCCCTTTTTTGGATGAAAAGGATTTTTGGGTTAGAATTCCTTTATCCATAAAAAAAAACCCAGCAGCCCCACCCTCTGCACCTCAGGTGTTCATATTCCGACTACCAGCCAGCAGTCAAGAATTTTTCGGCCAAACCTGTCCCATTTTTGGCAGCCCCGGCCTCTGTTCTCAGGTCTTTGCTCTGTCGCCTGTTTTGCCCAACTTATTCATTTCCAGCTTCATCCTCTTTTGCATAGCTCTGCACTTTTTTAATATTCTTTTTTTTTAAATATTTTTATGCTGTTGTATTTTAGATTGACATGGATGGCTTTTACTACTGATGTTATGATGCTTATTTTCTTTTTACAACTTTTGCTTCAATTTTCTCTAACCTATTGGTTTTATTAAAAGCTAGTTAACGAATGCTCAATGCATTAGTATAGAACATTGCAATGTTGGTATGTGTTCTATATATGTTGTGTATTAAGCTAATACAAAGAGTTACAATATATGGAAACCCTAATGGGCTTAAGTGAGAAGCCTAGATCTAATCCAAAATGAATATTTACAGATAGGAAAGTAATCTATACAAATCTAAACCAAATCTATATATCTAATATTTCCTATTCTAACATATCTAAATGCAATCGACTGAGTTAAGAATTTCATAAAATAAACGAGTGAGTAATCTATTTCAAATAAGAATATCAATATCAATATTAGTGCAAGAATACCTCATAATATCATGATTATATCTCGGATGTTTTAAAATGATTTCTTAATATTGATTTCAATAATTTCTTATGTTCATGATTTGCTTCCTTATTTAATTAATATTAGGAGTCTACTATTATTTTTAATAAGGATTATTGTTTTGTCTTTTGTATCAAACATTGTATTATAGGTGATACTATTCTCCGTGACCTATCCGTCACTACGATGTTACCGAGTTCCCTAAAACCCAAAGTCCATTTTATTTACTTGACTATTTTCTTCCTTCCGGTGAGTCTTCTCTCTTTTGTCATCCTACTCTTTGTCATCTGCTACTAATTGTTATCGTATGATGACCTTTTGGCTTGTTTTGCGGCTAGCGACACCACAATTGGCCTCTCCTCTAAATCAGTTAATCTTCAGATGTTTTAAGCCGAATAGACCTCATCTCACCATTCTATTACTTTTTTGGTGACTTCTCTCGTACTAATGAGTCATCTAGTGATAAATTAGTGATGGATTGACTCTGATTAATGCCATCCTTCCATTGTGATGCACACCAGCCTCAGTTTCCTTTTCGTTGGATCTCCTGAGTTTTCTTGTGGTTTGAAACTTTCAAAGGTTATTCTTGATGAATTTTGAGAAGTTTTAGTTCTTGCTGTTTATAATTGCTTACTAGGAATTTTGGCTATTGATCATTCTAGCAAAGTATCTTTTTTACTTGGTCATGCAACATTCCAGCTAGCTCTTCAGGTTAATGATCATTCTAGTCATCTTGCTAGTTTTACTTTCTAGCAATGCTCATCTCTTCGAGGTCTTGGATCTATGAGTTGTGTTTCCAGTCTTGTTTTGTGGAGCCCAAATTATATAGTATGGTTCTTTTTCTTTTTCAAGGTGTTCATTTGTTAGAAGTTTAAAGCTTTGTAAGCTTTATATTGGTGGAGGGTGTTAGAATATCAAGAGAATATTTCATAATATCATGATTATATCTTTGAATAATTTAGAGTATCTTAGATGAATTCTTAGGATTGGTTTCCATATATCCTGATATTCTTGATTTGTTTTCTTATCTAAATAAGATTAGGAATCTACTATGAGTATAAATAAGGTAATTGTGTTTTCTTTCGTATATACCAAATCGATATTAATTTCAAATTACTCCATCTTTATTCTCCCTTTTCTTCCTTATCTAAATTCCTATAATTTCATCAAACGGAATAGAGAATGTAATTACTATAGCAATGTTAATTGTACCCAAAGCATCATTAAAACCTTGATTCTCGATATTGTTAATGTTGCTTGCACTTTATACTATGTCTCGAAAGGAAGATTTGTGTTTATTATTATATCTGTTCCTACTTTGTCACATTAAATGTAACTCCTGGTATGTGGTTCCTTGAATATTTACTGGCTTTAGTTCTTGTCAATGTTATAGTTGGTGTTTGAAAGTGTTTATGTTTTCACCTCAACTGTTAATATGTGAAACTTCAAATTGTATAATTCACGTTTCATTTTAGGTCTGGCGTATTAGGACTGGTCAATGCTTGAGGCGTCTTGAACGTGCACATTCCCAAGGTGTTACAAGTCTTTCCTTCTCTCGTGATGGAAGCCAGTTATTAAGTACTTCATTCGACAGCACAGCAAGGTTTTGTTCAGTTATTTTTACTTCTTTTATGTCTTTGTTAGATATAACCATTTATGGGCGTTGAGCCTTCACCTAATACTTCTTCCAGCTTAAAAGGTTTTTTGACATATTATCAAGCGGAGCATTAATGACTAAGTGATTAGAAGTCAATGTTGTTAATGGCAGATGGTGATAAGGCAAAAATCTGCCATACAAATGTGGGGATGATGCTTGGATCTTCTACTTCCATGTCTTGAGCCATCTAAGCGTCGCATTATCTCAACGAGGCCTAACTCTGTTGCTTCCAACCGACGAGTCACATCCTCTTGTCGTTCTTCGTTCCTGCTCAGCCTTTCCTCCAAGAATGTCAATCGGTGGTGCATGTTGCGTGTCAGTACCATCCACAGAGATCTTAGATTGGAGCTTTGATACCAATTGCTGAATTCTTCCAAGTCATACATTCAATTAAGTACAGAATATAGTGTCTTATATGAACAAAACTAAGAAATCATATTCAGTAGAGGAAAATTTGAGCTCATAATCGTTAGGAAAATACTAGATTGAAACAAGAAACAGAAATACAAAAGATAAAGGAGTAATTCAAGAGACTCCTCACGCTCTAAGGGTCCAATTCCAGAAAATGCTACTCGCCCTTTTTCTTGCCTCCACTCACATCCTTACAGCTAACAAGTGCCAGATCTGCATTCTCTTGAGGGTCACTTTAGGAATTCTTTGCTAACTCTGCATTGGTCCGGAATTTTTTGTCGTCACAAGAAGCGATTACATGTTTTCCATTTCCACGGAGTGGCTTTGGGTAAAGAAGGGGAAAAGCTTTATTAGAGTTAGAGCTTGAGATGGGAATCTTATTAGATATACTGGCGGGGTTGCAAGTGAAATAACTCCTTTCCATGCATCTCTTTATATAGGGAACAACTCTTTGTTCTAATCGTTAATGCTTTAGTACTGCAGCATATTTTATATTTTAACATTATAAATTGCTTTAATAAAATTTTATCAACTGCTGAGTTCAATGGTTCTTTGTGCAATATAGAATCCATGGCCTCAAATCTGGAAAGATGTTGAAAGAGTTTCGTGGCCATACATCTTATGTGAATGATGCCATTTTCACAAACGACGGGACTCGTGTTATTACTGCATCCAGTGATTGTACAATCAAGGTCAGTACTTGGCAACATACAAGAGAAAAGTGCCTTTTTGTCTCTGGTGTTCAGAAGAATTTTTTTTACCTCCTCACTGTAGGTCTGGGACGTGAAGACTACAGACTGCATGCAGACTTTTAAGCCACCTCCTCCTTTAAGGGTATGCCTTTTAAAAAATGCCATTATGGGTTTGTGCTGTTCAGTTTTGTGATATCATTCTCCCTGCAAATTTGCTTTTTGCCTAATTTCTGGTTTCTTTGGACTGTTAGGGAGGTGATGCTTCTGTCAACTCTGTTCACATTTTCCCCAAGAGTACTGATCACATAGTTGTGTGTAACAAAACATCATCAATATATATCATGACACTTCAAGGACAGGTATATATTAATGAGTGCATGACTAGAAGTCATTTTGTTTATAGTTATTCCACTATGTCTTTGTATTAGTATTAAGACAGTTAGCAATGTTTTCCTTGATGATTTATGTGTGTACTGACAAGGATAGCTATATCCAATTCTGCATATTCATGCTGGTGGAATGTGGACTTTTACTTTGAGACATGCAGATTGGAGAATCTTATGCTATACTTTCTCTCTTTTTTTTTATGTTTTAATAATGAACTTTTTTCATAGAATATATAATTATTTGTCTTACCACCTATATGTTTCTGCATTTTAAGAACAATAAGTTATTGCATAACTTATTTTTGAGATTAGAATATATTTGCTTTATTACGTTTTTAGATTTCATTTATAGGTCTTTTATACCTCTTCGTTCAGGATTACCTTTTTAAATTTTTATTTATGGGCGTCTCATACCTCATCATTTAGGATTAGCTTTCTAAATTTGGGGATTATTGAGTTTACTGCACTAAATAACCTTTTGGTATGATATGCCAATCATGCACCTAGTTTGATATTTAAAAGGAATGAAGAAAGGAGAAAGAAAATGAGAAGGAAGAGAGAAAGTGAGACGAAATTTGAAATATTTGATTATGAAAGACTTAACTATTCTGAAGCTCACAACAGTAAATATATAGTACAACTAAGCTTGTTAAACAAGTCCTATCAAAATAACCAAAAGCTAACAGATCTCTGGGTGCTGGAGTACAAGTACAAAAACACTAAAACTCATTCTAGTAGTACATGTTTGTTAGAGAAGTCTAATATAAGACCATTAAAGTGGCTTCCATGTAACAACTTGAGCTTTTAGGTGAGATGATTGTGTAATATGGAGAGCTTGTGATTGTGACTAAGTGGTCACGAGTTCGATCCTCACCGCCCCCTCTTTTTAAATAAATATTTGACTGTGGAATTTCTTGGGATGGGTAGATGGACTTGTGCATTATCCACCCTTCAAGCCTTATGGGCTCTTGTGTGAGTGGGTGAGTTAGGGAAGCCAAATATAAAACTATTAAAGTGGCCTTCACTTAACAGCTTGAGCTTTTAGGTGAGATGATAGTTTAATTATGTTGTTACATATTAACAAAAAGCAGGCCCTTTAGTGCTTTGACAATTATATGTCTATGCTGAGAATGGATCTTTCCGTCCATAGGCATATCAATAGTTGTTCTTTCTTCACTCGTAATATGCTGTCCATAATCATTGATTTGTCAATTAACTGCTGATCATCTCACATAACCTCATGTTAGGATCCTTTACTGTTCAATGTATATGCTCAATTATCATCACTATTCTGAGCATGCTTTTCTCTGTTAATTGGTGTAGGTTGTAAAGAGCTTTTCTTCTGGTAAAAGAGAGGGTGGAGACTTTGTTGCAGCCTGTGTTTCACCTAAAGGAGAATGGATTTATTGCGTTGGTGAAGACAGGTGTGCTTTTTTATATAATAGAACACTGCTCCTTCATGCAATTTGGTAGACAAAGATGTTGGGTACATTATAGAAACTACCTTATCACGTACACTTAATGATTGATATTTTTTTTTTGAATACATGATTGATTATTATTATTATTATTATTTTTATTTTTTTTTATTATTATTAGTATTATTTTTTTTTCAACCGTTTTATATTTTTCATGTGGGTTCATCTACCACCATCCCCAATTAATTTGGGATAAAGGTGATGTTGATGTTGATGTTGAATACATGATTGATATTTTCCTGTAATCCTTAAACATAGCTTAGCCTAATGGGATTTTACAAAGTAATTTTTTTTTTTTCTTTTTGTTCGAAATAATTATCTAACCCTCCCAGATTTGAACTTCAAAATATTTATATTCTTATTTCTTAATGGGATGTGCAAATTGAATGCAGGAATATGTACTGCTTCAGCCATCAATCTGGCAAATTGGAGCATCTGATGAAGGTTTGTTTGTTGCGTTAGCCTTAGATTATATCTGTAAATTCATCTCAAATTTGTCTTAATTTCCAGAAACATAGGGTTTGTTTGATTGTATTCTGTATTTTTTTTGTTCTAAAAGTTAAAAGGTAAAACACAAAACAAAAACAATTCAGACATGTTCTCTAAATTTGATTCTAAAAAAAAAAAAAAATAGCTACTATGTTTAAAACTTTTTTTACAAAACAGGCCTTATCAAATGGATTTTTTTATTTTTATTTTTTTGTTCTGAAAATCAAAAACTGTTTGATACGACTCCCGGGGAGAGAGTCAGGTATGGCCGTATGGGAGAGAGGACTTTAGGCTGTCTAGCTGGCAAGGGAGTGGGGAATAGAAGGGAAATTCTGTTAGGTTGTGAGAATATGAAGAGGGAAAGGATGGGAAGAAAAGGGTGTGTTAGAGATATTTAAAATGTAGCTTTCACTTAACAGCTTAAGCTTTTGGGTTGAATTGGTTCTTTACATGGTATCAGAGCCTCGATGTCACAGGTCTGATCTTCACCGTCCCCCATTTAATTAATAATCAATTAATTAAATCTTGTGAAGTTTCTTAGCATAGTTAAGTGGGCATGTGCATTGTCCACCTTTCAAGTCCAATGGGCTCTCGTGTGAGGGAACATGTTAAATAATAATATAAATCATTAAAGAGGCCTTCACTTAACAGCTTAAGCTTTTGGGTTGGATTGGTTCTTTACATGGTATCAGAGCCTCGGTATCACAGGTTCGATCCCCCCCCCCCCCCCCCCCCCCCAAATTTAATTAATAATTAATTTAGTCTTGTGTAGTTTTTTAGCACAGGTAGGTTGGGCCTGATGCATCATCCTCCCTTCAAGCCCAATGGGCTCTCGCGAGATGGGGCGTGTTAGAGATATATAAAAACATTAATGTAACCTTCATTTAACAACTTAAGTTTTTGGATTGAATTGGCTCTTTACAAGGTAGGCATTTGGTGAGTGAATTTGGGACAACTTTTAGCGTATTGGGAGGAAACTGTCTACTCTAATTGCCGGCTGTGTTTGCTTTCCTTATTACATTGCTTTTTCCATTTTTTTATTATAATGTTTCCAGAAATTAATTATCAACACAGCCTTAGATTTATCTGCTTCTCTTTAGTTCTTTTTTCTGATAGCTATTAATTGGTATAAGAGCTCTCGATCTAGGAGCTGTGATATCAAATTAAAAAAAAAAAAATTGGAACACAAGAAGGAAAGAAGGTTTCAACAGCTGTTAGAGGACTGAAAGGACGTGCTCAAATTTGATATGATATCTGGAGTTATCTCTATCCAAATGCTACATGGTGGGGCTTCTTTAAAGGAGTGCTCAAGTGTTTCCAGCCGGAGTTAGATCCAGATTTATACCTTGAGGACACTGAGCCGGAATTCTTAGAAGTAGAAACATAGATGCAGAGGGAGTGTACCGGAGAAGACAGAGTGAACAAAAAACAGATGAGATCAGTGGATATGCAGATGAAACAATATTCTATAGTGAAAGCAAAGGAAAAGAAGAGCCACTTGTGAACAATGCACAAGTGATATCGTGGCATTGCCGCCGACGGAAGTAGTGAGCCAGAACCACCAAACCTGAACCTTGAGAGGGGAGGAATTTTTGCAGTGCGGCCACAAAGGGAATCAGATGCATAAGAAACATAAGGGGAAGGAAGCTAGGTTAAAGGTGGGATGGGAAAAAATTGCTAACCCAACCCAAATTAAGATTAAGTTGTGCCCAATTCAATCCAAATACAGTATTATGTCTCTCTTCGTTATTGGTTAGAATTGGGCTTGGAAGCCCATGAACCTGTTTGGACTAAGTACAATATTTTATCCTTTCAAGTTGCGAACCTGTCAGGGCCAGGGTGAAAAGCATCTTAAGGATTATTCATTCGAGGTTCTCCAACTGTCACACAAAGAAGAGCAAGATATTCCCGTGCTTGGACCAACTCTGTTTCAGTTAGTCTGTTCTTTTCTAGTATTCTTACTCTATGACCACATAATCAAATACATTGGCAGTTACTAGGACATTTTGAAGTGTGTAAGGTCTGGGATGCAATGGCCTTCTGGACTGTGCGTGGAACCTGGTTTGGACTGGTGTCGTCTACACTGCCACTGGCGAAATATTTGTTTCAGATGGATCATGTTTCGGTGGAATCATAAGAACTTGTACGTGCTGGATGCAGTTAGTAGATAGAGAAAATGGGTCATCGGATGGAGAGTGGAAAGCTTTTGCATCAGACCAACATAATCCCCGTAGTGGAGGTTTTGAGTTATGCCTGTTCCACCCGAATGAGAGGAGTATAGAGTTGACCACGGACTATGCAAACATATCTGTGCTTATCTCCAACTAGGTGCACCGAGCTGTCATGAAGGATGGCAAACATGTTGTAGTGATAATTCAGCACCTTGTTGAGAGCGACATTGAGAATATGAAAATTCTTTTAATCGACACAAATCAAACTCCTAAAGACTTTATCATGTCAGCGTGAGAAAGGTGGCCAAAGAAGAATTATCTCGCAAGAGCGATTATTCGTTGCCAGAATCAATTCCAAGATCTTCTCCCTTGTGTAGGAGGATATTATGCTCCAATAGTTGAGGGTGATGTGAAATTGGGTGACTCCGTTGAGGAGAGCTGATGCGATCCAACCAAGGACTTATAGGAGAGATAAGTTCAGAAAAATATGGGCCCAAACAACAGATAAAGGCCCAGATGGGACTGCCACGTCAGCTGGGAATGTTTCCCCAAAATAGCCCGTAACAGAATGGAGAGAGAGGGGACTGGAAGTTGGTTATAAGGCATGGAAAGGGGGAATGGAAAGGAGGAGAATATTCATACAGAAGAGTGACCTTGGGAGAGCGTGGGACCTCTACAATTGTCTCACAACTATCTTAATTTCTGCATTGTTATTTCATTACTGTTAGATGATGTTTTCTGTAAGATTTGATTCCGTTGTAATGACTCTGATTGTACCAACTGTTGATGAATATATGACAACCCAGTAAAAAGGGTCTATAATTACGTTTAATTGTGAGCAATCTGTTTCTTGATAACTAAAACCTTATCAATTGGTATTAGAGCTCCGATCTAGGAGCTCTGTGGAATGGTTTGCACGAGATTAATGGAGCACCGCTTGGATTCACTGGAAGAAGGAATGCGTAGAGGGAGCGCTCGACATGAAGAAGTTCTTTTAAGACTCGACGATAACGAAGCTCGCCATGGAGAAATTTTGCAGAGAATGGGGGCTAATGATCGGGCGATGACAGAGATCTTGAGAAGATTAGATGAATTGGCTGCAAGAGGGCGGAGAAATTCGCGAAATGGGGAAAATGAGGCAGAGGATGAGGAATCGGATATACCTGAAAGAAATATTGGCCGAAGAATCCATCCGAACTTCCAGTTGAACAGACGGTTGGAGATCCCTGTGTTTTGCGGTGACGATGCATTCGGATGGCTGAGCAAGGTAGAACGCTACTTTGTAGTGAATCGTATAGCAGAGGCAGAGAAGCTGGCGGCCGTGCTGGTGGTCCTTGAAGGGGAAGCACTCCACTGGTTTCATTGGTGGGAGGTGGGCAATCCCAATGCTACTTGGGGTTTTTTCCGTCGGGAATTACTCAGCCGATTTCAACCGGAGGCTCTTGACAACCCCTATAGAGCGTTATACACAAACAAACTGGAAACGTAGTTGATTTCCGTGCTCAGTTCGAAAAAATGGTGGGTGCTCTTCGTTTTGAAGACGAAGACCTGCTAAAAGGGGCGTGGCTGAACGGCGTTCGCAGTAGTATCCGGGAGGAGCTGTTGATGTCGCCGGTGAATAGCTTGACGGACATGATGAAACTTTCCATCAAGGTAGAGAGAAGGAACGCGGCTTGGAGAGATGAGGGACTGGGCCCTGTGGGAAAAAATTGGTCCACAGGGAATCGCAACAATATGGGCCCATTTCGTAACACTGGCCCAAACGAGAATAAGACTTGGGCTTCAGCAACCGCGGGTCCCAGTAGGCCCATCCAGTCTCAATCGGTTATGGGGTCCAATAGTGTGAAGGGAGGTCAAACAAATGCACGAGGGAGTCAGACAGAAAACCCTAACGAAGGAGCGGCGACGAAGACGATGACCACGACGGCTGGGAGCCGCACCGGAGAGACCGATCTGGGTACCACGAGACGATTGTCACAGGCGGAGTGGCGCGATCGACATCAACGTGGCCTCTGTTTTAAGTGCGAAGAGCTGTGGCATCCAAACCATAAGTGTCAAGTTCGCCAACTTCATCTGATGTTGGTGGACGATGATGACGGGGATGAGGCGGAAGAAGAAAAAGGAGAGACGACGGAGGAACCGGTGGTGAACGACGGTGAGGCCTCGAAGCAGTTCCAGTTATCCCTACAGAGTTTATTAGGGCTCTCTTCAAGCCAAACGATGAAACTATGGGGCAAAATTAAGGGCCGTGATGTGGTGGTGATGGTGGATTGTGGAGCTTCCAGTAACTTCATCAGGAAGGATATGGTTGAGGAACTAGGGTTGGAAATTTCGACTACTCCTGCCTACCAAGTTGTGATTGGGAACGGCTATAAGGTGGGGTGTAAGGGAGTGTGTCAGGGGGTGGATATCGGCATCCAAGGCACACAAATACAACAGGATCTGTACCTGTTCGAATTGGGCAGTGCTGATGTCGTTCTAGGGTTGGAATGGTTGACTCAACTAGGTGAAATAAAGGCTAACTTTAAGGAGATGACTCTCAAGTATGGGGAAAGGGGGAAAGAAATTTTAATCAAGGGAGATCCAACACTATCTCGGTCAGAAGCATCTATGAAGTCCATTACGAAGGCTCTTCAGAAGGAGGGTCAAGGGTTTTATGTACGGCCAGTAGATGAAGGGTCTGAGGATGATCCGGAACCATGGGCTGAACTGGAACACCTACTGTCCGAGTTCGGAGACCTCTTTCGTGAACCTGCAGATTTGCCACCTCCGCGTCCCATTGACCACGCAATACATCTCCAAGCTGGTAGCCAAGTGCCTCATATTCGACCATTCAGGTATCCTCATTATCAGAAAACTGAGATTGAAGTATTAGTGGCTGAGTTGTTTAGAAATGGCATGATACGCCATAGCACGAGCCCTTATTCGAGTCCTGTGATCCTAGTTAAAAAAAAAGATGGGAGTTGGCGTGTGTGTGTGGATTACAGGGCACTAAATAAGATCACCATTCCAGACAAGTTCCCTATGCCAATGGTGGATGAATTGCTGGATGAATTGTGGGGCTCTCAGATTTATTCCAAGTTGGACCTGAAGTCAGGCTACCACCAGATCTTGATGCGCGAAGAAGATATTCCTAAAACAGCTTTTCGAACCCATGAGGGGCATTACGAATACTTAGTGATGCCCTTTGGACTTACTAATGCTCCTTCAACGTTTCAGGCACTTATGAACGAGATATTGCGACCTTTTCTGAGGAAGTTTACCTTGGTTTTCTTCGATGACATCTTAATCTACAGTAAGTCAAAAGGGGAGCACATTGAACATTTGAAGGCTGTGTTTACAGTGTTGCGACACCACCAGCTAGTAGCTAATTTGAAGAAATGCAGTTTCGGCCGCTCACACATTGAGTATTTGGGGCACTGTGTGTCCGCGGATGGGGTCAAAGCTGATCCAGATAAAATAAAGGCTATGGTTTCTTGGCCTACCCCGAAAGATGTCAAGGGATTGAGAGGATTTCTCGGATTAACAGGGTATTATAGAAAATTCGTGAAGGATTATGGAAAAATCGCAAAGCCGCTAATGGAACTCCTAAAAAAGAATGGGTTTCATTGGAATGAAGAGGCCGAGAGCAGTTTTCAACAGCTGAAGGATATGATGACTGTTGTTCCAGTTTTGGCGTTGCCTGATTTCAATAAGACTTTCACCGTGGTGACTGATGCCTCCGGCAAAGGAATCGGGGCTGTTCTAACACAAGATAACCGGCCGATTGCGTTTATTAGTCAAGGTTTCTCCATTCCTGCTCAAACCAAATCGGTTTATGAGAAGGAACTCATGGCAATTGTCTTTGCAGTTCGAAAGTGGCGGCACTATTTAATGGGGAGGCACTTCATTATCAAAACCGATCAACGAAGCCTCAAATTTCTAAATGATCAACACATGTTGAGCGAAGAACAGCAAAAGTGGGTCTCAAAGTTGTTGGGCTTGGATTTTGAGATCCAATATCAACCTGGAAAGGATAACCAAGTGGCAGATGCGTTATCGCGCCAAATGATCTTTGCAGCATTGTCTAGAGTGCATTGGCCGGCTTGGGAACAGTTGGAGACTGAAATACAGCAAGATGGCAAACTTAAGGGGATTGTGCAAGACTTATTGATCGCTCCAGAATCTCACAAAGGTTTTTTGTTGCGTGAAGGTAAGCTATTCTACAATTCCAGGTTAGTATTGCCAAGCAACTCCCAATTTATTCCTTCCCTTCTTCATGAATATCACGATTCTGGTGTGGGAGGCCATTCAGGCTATTTTCGGACTTACAAGCGATTGGCTGGAGTGGTCTATTGGGAAGGTATGAAACGTGATATCAAGGCATACGTGGCTGCATGTGCAATCTGCCAACAATGCAAGGCACTAAACCTGACTCCTGCTGGATTATTGCAACCATTACCAATCCCAAATCAGGTTTGGGAAGATATATCACTCGACTTCATTGGAGGCCTCCCGAAGTCCATGGGCGTCGACACTGTCTTGGTGGTGGTCGACCGGTTTACAAAATACGCCCATTTCATCACCCTGAAGCACCCATATACAGCTAAGGAAGTAGCAGAGTTATTCATCAAAGAGATTGTGAGGTTACATGGTTTCCCAGCCACAGTGGTTTCAGACAGGGATAGGGTGTTTCTCAGCAGTTTTTGGTCTGAAATTTTCAAGAGCTCACAAACCAAATTACATTATAGCACCGCCTACCACCCACAAACTAATGGGCAAACGGAGGTAGTTAATAGGTGTCTTGAGGCTTATTTACGTTGCTTTTGTTGTACTAAGTCAAAGTGCTGGCCTCAATGGGTACCGTGGGCTGAATATTGGTACAATACAACTTTCAAGGATGCAACGGGTACTACTCCTTTTAAAGCTTTGTATGGCCGAGAACCCCCTACGTTGTTCAAATGTGGTACTTTTGTCCCTTCTGTGGATGCTGTTTCACAATCTTTGGCTGCAAGGGATGTCATTTTACAAGACTTACAGCATCATTTGCAGAAAGCTCAAGTTCGCATGAAACATTATGCTGATCAACAACGCCGTGATGTCCATTATAGCGTAGGCGAATGGGTTTATTTGAAACTACAACCTTACCGCCTTAAAACTATTGCGCGGAGAATTAATGAAAAATTGAGTCCCCGATTTTATGGTCCGTATCAGGTGTTGGACAAGATAGGTGAAACGGCTTATCGTTTACATTTACCATCCGGAAGCAAGGTACATCCCGTTTTTCACGTTAGTCTCCTTAAGCGAGCTGTCAAAGCCACTGCAACAGTTCAGCCACTGCCTGCGGTGTTGAGTGAAAACTGGGAACTCATCGTTGAGCCAGAACAGCTACTAGATGTGAGGCGATCAGTCCAAGACACCATCCAAGTTCTCATTAAGTGGTGCAACTTGCCTGAGTTTGAGAATACTTGGGAAGAATTTGATGTCATCCAGCAACAGTTCCCAGCCTTCAACCTTGAGGACAAGGTTCTTCAAAAGGGGGGAAGTATTGATGCGATCCAACCAAGGACTTATAGGAGAGATAAGTTCAGAAAAATATGGGCCCAAACAACAGATAAAGGCCCAGATGGGACTGCCACGTCAGCTGGGAATGTTTCCCCAAAATAGCCCGTAACAGAATGGAGAGAGAGGGGACTGGAAGTTGATTATAAGGCATGGAAAGGGGGAATGGAGAGGGGGAGAATATTCATACAGAAGAGTGACCTTGGGAGAGCGTGGGACCTCTACAATTGTCTCACAACTATCTTAATTTCTGCATTGTTATTTCATTACTATTAGATGATGTTTTCTGTAAGATTTGTTTCCGTTGTGATAACTCTGATTGTACCAACTGTTGATGAATATATGACAACCCAGTAAAAAGGGTCTATAATTACGTTTAATTGTGAGCAATCTGTTTCTTGATAACTAAAACCTTATCAAGAGCATTGTTGCTCCAGCAACAAATGATAGCTACACTGATGCAGCCTCAGGTTCTAGCAACAAGGCTGGTACAGCCAGGGATTTGACTGCTGATTTTAGGAGTGGCTATTCTTCTAGATCAAATGGGTGACAACTGTTGTTGCTGCAACAATTATGGAGAAATATTGGAGCCTACAAGCTGTACTTGAAGTGGAATATTTTGGTGGAGTTGGACTACCAAATTAGATATCTTATTCTTCTGAGAAACCTCAAACGGAAATTAGTGAAAATGAAAAGCAGTAAAGGCTCTGGGCCTAATTTGGCTGGAAATGGAGAACTTACTCTACCTCCTTTGGGGTTGTTTCCTCAGCCTTGGCCTACAAATGCTGATGCATCAGATGGCAGCCAGATTTAAAAAATGGTTTAGTATTTTTGGTTGCGAGGCTGTGATATGTCATTGTCAATGGCATTCTATAAGATGGTCTCTGTTCAAAATCTTTATTTACGTTACACTTATTATTGATGCTGAGTTTGGTAAATTTTCTTCATAGAAAGAAGTAGCAACGATAATTACATAAGAAGACCTTAAATTAATAAATAAAAGTGAGATAAGTGGGGGTAAATATATAATTATTTAATTATTTGATTTAAATGGGTTGACCTGACACTAACATGACAATTTTTTTTTTTGGGTCACGTATCATGTTCGGGTCATATTGGCATGTCGGTGTTAAAAATTGTCACTCATTCTTTCTTAGATACTTGTATATGCCACTTTGAATTTTATTTTCTTGTATTCTACTCCATGTATGATATACATCTTAGATTTTTGGCATGCTTCCAAATGGAATATGCTTTTCTACTGCGGACGTTGTTATCTTCGTGATGTAGAATTTATTTAGGATTTACTAAAATCCTCTCTGGCTAATGGCAGGTCCATGAGAAGGAAGTCATAGGAGTCACTCATCATCCCCATAGGAATCTTGTTGCAACTTTTAGTGAAGACTGCACGATGAAGTTGTGGAAGCCTTGAATCTTGTCTGCTTTGAATCTATTTCTATCTTAACATAAATGAACATCTGTGTAGTTTGTGCAATGTATATTATTTAAGAGTTTAATTTTGATGTATTGTCAATGTAAAATATCTTATACTGTCGTCTAATGATGCGTTGCCACAACTAATGAGATGTCCAATTGATTAAATGATGTGATTATTGTGTGATACTACCGGGTGATAACTGCCTATTCAGATCATATTCATTCTTTAATTTATTTCTTTTGTTAAAATGTATGTAAACATATAGGTGAGGATTATTACCTTAATTTTTTTTTAAAAAAAAACTAAGGGTGTCAATTTGGAGACCATGTGTATCTTCCCTAGAATCTTCCTTCGAAAGGATGATTGTAATAATCAATAACCAATACAAAGATTATTGACTTGGGTTACTCGTGTATCTAAGATCACTAAGTTACGGCTAATTTGGGCGGTTGCCTTTAAATAGGCTTGTAAGGGCTAGCCCATAGACCAAGGTTGTAGGGTCGGCCCAGAACAAAAGCCCTCCAATTTGGTAGTTTGAGAAGTCTGAGTGCCAAGATGTATAAGAACTCTATTTTGTCATCTGTATTTGGTAGTGTTTAGCCTTTGTATAATTTTCCAGTCGACGTTTTCTCGTTGTCTTCTGGATGTTATTAATCCGAGCAACATCATCAAGGTTTTTTATTTGGAGTCTTCTATTTTTTGAAAGTGGTCTTTGTAGCCCATGAACACGCAAGAATGGAAAAACAAAAAAAATTATGCGAAAGAGACAACCTTTGTCCACCTAATATACATGCAATAAACCTCTTCACCTTAACATCCAAAAAACACCAATTATGTCATTAGCACTTTGTTCATATCCATAGAACCACACATTTTGGTTATCTTCTTTTAGGAAAACTTTCATTTTTGTGGCTTCATCTTTGTTGTGCTTTCGCCTTAGGACAATCTATCAACTGAGAAAATTTCAAGCTTTCTTCCTGCATTCTTCTTCGACTTTTCAAGTCTTCGAGCTTGCCTTAAGTAATTGTGCCTACACCATCTTTCACTTCTTCAAGTAACTTCCTTACAATTTTGCTTATTGTCTTCGAACTTTTCTATTATTTGTTGTATTATGTTCTTTATTATTGGTTTTAGGGTTGAGTTGTGTCGTGTTGCTTTGTTTTGAGTTGGTGTTCTAAGAATGGTTAAGTTGGAAGACTTAGATCCTTTAGAGGTCAATGTCATCAAAGACCTTCAACACCTTGTGGAACGTCGTAGTGGGATCATTAACAAGATTGTGGGGGAAGCTTTTGAACCTTCTAAAGCAAGTATCTAATTTGAATTTGGTGAAATCAGTAGCCGCATTCAGAAGGTTGAGAGTGTAGTAGTCTAGGGGCTCCTCCACCGGCCTTATGGCAAGATCTCGTATCTCTTAGGGGACGTTTGGTAGAGGAGAAAATTTTTAGTGTCCAGGAATCATGATTACCAATAATATAATAGGAAAGTGAATTACAAGGAATGTTATTAAAAAGTTGTTTGGTATGCGAAAATATTATTGAGATTTTTTTGTTAAGTTTACTGAGCCTTTGTTTTGTTGATAGTGAAATATTAGTGGGAATGTGAGGTTTTTTTACAAAAATAACCCCACCTTCACTTTATTTTTATTTTTATTTAATAAACATGATTTCAAGGAGGATGATAAATATAGCGACTTGTTCGAGGCCATGATCAAAATGAAATCTGGAGAATCGCCATTATTAATCTGTAGATTTTGAGAACAATATATTTTGAGAACAGTAGAGTGAAGCGAGAGCACCAAAATGCAGACATCAGATGAAGAAGTCCTTAACAACAACTCAAATCAAAGAGAAAATCAAAGAAATAAATCAGCTCAGATCTCCCAAAACTCTGTAATAACAGCGTAAAAGTTCTAATTTAAAGCAAGTAAAAATGAATCTATATTCATAGTGGACAACCAGGGAAATAAATCAAAGAGAAAGCAACTTTATTTTGACAAAGAAATGAACTAATATTTTAGAAGGATGTCGATGATATTCTCTGAAGAAATGAAGACAACGTTGTGAAGAGGAAGGGCACATTTGTCCAAAAAAATTTGTTACCAAATCCCTGTATCCGGTAAATGAAAAATAGGATCCATTTAGTGGAATTTTGAGAAGGGAAAATGACTTACACTTTATACATAACATGAAATCTAGGGCAAAGTAAATGGCCAGACAAATTTTGTAAAAACCTCTACCAAACATGGGTATATGTAAATCCTACTTCCAGTTTCCTATCATTCTAAAAAAATTACTCATACCAAACAACCCCTTAGGTTTTTCTGAGAAAGAGGTCATGTCAATTCTTCTTCCTTAATGCCCTTATTGAAGGGGTTCTTCTAGAGGTTGTCATGGAGGTGATATGGATAGGCCTCCTCAACTTGATGGAGAACTAATCCCACGTACAAGGCGTACTGTGCTTTAAGAATGAGTGTGTAAAAGGTATCTCTTCAATAGTAATTTGGGGAGTCTTGATTAGCTTTGATATGGCTTGGAACAAAAGTTTTGGAAGCATTTTGGTGGATGGTGATTCCAAATCTATTCTAAGTCTGCTAGAATCAGGTTGTGAAAACCATAAACCCTTCTTCAATTTGGTTAGGAGAATCCAGGAACTTATAAATAGGCCTTGGGGAATTGCAACAACATTTTCTTGGTCCAGTAATGTGTCCTTCCATAATAATTCTACACATATGGATTGGATGGAGTTTCCTCAGGAACTCTAAATTTAGTCTTTATATGCTTTCCCTTGCTCCTGAGCTTTTTCATCTTAACTTTTGGCTTGCGTTCTCATACTTCTGATGGACTTCCTTCTTGTTCCCTTTATCAACTTCCTTCTCAGCAATGTAGTAAACTTGGACCCCAGGTTTTCTAGCCAATTCAACTAACTCTTTTGTTTGTGCATTTAAAACCTTAGTTGAATCGATGTCTTTAACTACCTCAATCAATAAATCATCATTGAGTAGCTCTGAGGAGTGCAAAATGTCTGCAAATTGATCTTCAATAGTGGGAGGTTTCATTTCCTCAAGGATCTTCTCTAAAATTGCTTCTTCTATTTCATCAATCTAAAAGTAGTCTTCTTTGTCTTCAGGATGCTTCATAGCCTCAAAGACATTGATGGTGACCTTTTCATCATTCATCCTCAATTCTAACTTTACTTGCTCCACATCAATTAATACTCTGGTTGTGGCTAAGAAAGGTCTTCTAAATAAAAGGGGCATATCATCTTCTTCTTCTTCCATCTCTAGGACTATGAAATCAGCAGGGAAGGTGAATTTGTCAACTTTGATGAGGATGTCTTCAATGACTCCATTTGGTCTTCTCAAAGATCAATCAGCATGTTGCCCAGAGACCATAGTGGGCTTTAATTCTGAAATTCCCAAATACTTCATTACTAAGAATGGCATGAGGTTGATGCTTGCTCCAAGATAGCATAATGCCCGGCCAACATTAATGTTGCCTACCGCAACCGGAATGTAAACTTTCTGGATCTCTGAGCTTCGGTGGGAATTTCTTCTAAATAATAGCATTATACTCCTCTGTAAGAGTCACTGTCTCAAATTCCTGCAACTTATGCTTTCTAGATAATAAATCTTTCATAAACTTAGCATTATGAGGCATGTTAGCTAAAGCTTCAGCAAAGGGAATATTAATTTGCAACTTTTTGAAAACATCTAAAATCTTGGCATATTGTTGCTTTTGAGCTTATTGCTTGAACCTCATGGGATAAGGAGGTTTCTCAAAACGTGAGAAATCTCATTGCTTCTTTTGAACTATAGGAGGCTACTCCTTTGCTTTTTCTTTGTCTTCTTGAGTGTTCTCATTCTTGCTTGTAGAAGCTTCAACTTTCTCCTTGTCTTGCTCCTCTTTATTGTTAAGTTTATCATCTAACTTTTTTTGCACCACCTTTGGCTTTTCTTGAGGTGCAATTAACTTCCTGCTTCTAATGGTGATTGCCTTGCAATGTTCTCACAAGTTAACCACAGTGTCACTAGGAAAAATGCCTTGACTTCTCTCAGCTAGTTGTCTTGAAAGCTTCCCAATCTGACTCTCTAAGTTTCTGATATATGCATCTCGATTCTTGAAGGAAGTCCTTGCCTCTTGAATGAATGCTCTTGTATCACTCGTAAAAGCATCAGAGCCTTGCAAATAGTCTGTGGTGATCTTGGTTAAATGCATTAACGTCTTTTCCAAATTAGAAGTGTTGCTCTGTGGAATAGGTGGAGGTTGTAATTGCTGTGATGACTTCCAAACAAAACCCGCATGATTCTTCAATTTAGAGTTAAAAGTATACTCGAGAGAATTATTTTGATTTCTTGGACGATACTTCTGAGCTCTCTGATCATACCAGACTCCATTGACTTGAACTGGATCTGCTCCTATAAGTACATCACACTCCTTAGTCTCATGCTCTCCTTCACAATCAATTATTTTAATTTTAGTTTTCCTTTATTGCTTTTAGTTTATTTTTAATACATGGGAGATGTTGAGCTTAATACCCCAATAATTTTTTTGAGGTAACTTTTCTAACCTATATGACATTCATGATTATGTTCTTCCTAGTAAGTGCAGTAAGTTGTTATTTTTGGTGATGTTCTAGATTTAATTTGATTGTTGAGGGGCAACAACATATTAAATCTGAGAATAGAGGAATTTGAGACATTGTTTGCTACACTGCGAGGTTAATTGACAAGTAATCCAAATTTTACCTTCTTGCTTTATTATTTAGTTTGGTTTTTATACAATATTCTTGATCAATTCTCATTTAACTCTTTTGATTGATTGTCCAACTTAAGCGAAAATAGTGAATTAGTGATTGAAATTATAATCCTCATCGGAACAATCTCGTACTCAATATATTTTATTACTTTTACAACCAATGCACTTGCCAAAGTCGCAACAACATCATTGCAAAATGGTTTCATCATCCCAAATCCCATAACTCAAGAAGAAAAACAACAAGTGTTTTGAGTGTTATTTTGAGTGAGTGTGTTCTCCTAATTTAAGAAAGAGTGATATTGTTCTTTCATTGTATTTAGGGAGGTTGTAATTTCCTCCCCTCAGTAAAAATCTTCTTTGATCTTGCCCGCGTCTTTATTTTTTCTAATTAGGTTTTCCACGTAAACTTTTAGTGTCACTTCAATTGGTGTATTTGTCGATTTCTTAATTGGTGAAATTGAGATAAAGTTAATTATATCGTTGGTGTCTAGGAAGGTGAGTAGTTATTTAATTGTCACTGTTGTGTAGCACGGAGAGACTCTAAATGGATTTACACTTATCTGGCTAATTTATGAAGTTAATAGCATGGTAGTTAAAATCCCGATTTAAATCTGCGATTTTATGATTTTTTTTCAATCAAAACGATTTCATCAAAATTCCAAACGCTTTTACGATTTTTTTTTACATTAAGATTTTACGTTTTACGATTTTTTATCCTCCTTCCGATTTTAAGTAAAATCCCGATTTTAACTACCATGGTTAATAGTGTCTTAAAATTCATGTTTCTCCCAACTCTATTTTAGTTATATGGAAAAAGATTTCAGTGCTATGGATGCATTGAATTTTCAGTGCATCTTTCACTCACGATGTAACACATGTTTTACTTAATGTCAAACCATTAATAATAATTCATCTTAAAATTAGGCGAGAAAGTAATTTCATAAAAAGTAAGATATGTATCACATTGTGAGTGAAGGATACGTGCATCCATAAACTGAAAATATTCTTAGTTGCATGATACTCTATTGTCTAAGGAAAAAACTATTCTCATATTACATGAGATAAATTTTTCCTCCTAAACACTCTTCGATAAATGTGTCACCTTTTTTCTTTTCTTTTTTTATTCGTTCAAGTGATGGAGCCCACAAATTTGTCTTTATGACATGAGAATATGAGATAACGTATCTCTTTTCACATAATATTAATAAAACTCATTATCTAATGGTATTTAAAAAGAAAATTAGATAGTGGAAAAAGGCTCATAGTTCTCGAAGTCTTTTTTCATCGATAGAACATGACAAGTTGAAGGTTGGGTCAATTTACACCCGAGAGGAAAATGACTGATTGTTTTTTGTTTTTAAGAAAATCATTCTCAATGAGTCTGAATTGCGACATTACCAATAATCAAAATACCATATTATTAAACCATTAATATGGTTTGATTTAAGTAAGTTGTATTAGGTTATATGTTCAATTTTTACTTGTATAAAATAAATATCATATTATTAGGGAAAAAGTATCTAATGTTACTTTAGACAATTTCATTTAATATTCACCGAAACGACGTCATTTTGGGATTAAAAATTAAAAAGACATAGATTATTATAATTCTGAAATAAATTAAAATTATAATACATTATAATTTTTGCCTCAAAACTATATCATTTTAGTAAATATTAGACAAAAATTATCTAAAGTAACTTTATAAAAAATAAACTCTTATTATTATAAGAAAGATTATACTTACCACCTATTTTTAATTACAACATTTTACAAATATATCATAACCGTTAATTTTTATCAATCAATAATTATCATTTATTGTGAATTAATAATTATATTAAAAAATTTAATTTATAAAAATAATAATCGTTACAGAAATTAAATAAAAATAAATCGTAAATATAACAATATTTCAGAATTATTATTAGATAAGCCAAAACTTATTCAGCGATTTATCCACAGTTCCAATTTTTAAAAACTTTCAAAGATGGAAGCTGTGAGAAGGCAATTGAATTAAATACATTATGACGTGGCATTTAGCCAGGACTTGGCGTAGAGCCGTAGAGTGCTTGCCTGTTGAATGTCGAAAACGCGTGGGGACCCACTACGTACTAACCAGACAGAGACAACGACAAGATTATGAACCTTTTCGTTTTACACACTATTAGTCTGAGCCGCGCGCATTTTTAATACAAAACGATTTTCTCAACCCAACGTTAAAACTCCTAGCAATTAGCTGTCTTCATGATGTTGTTCCAACAACTCTGACCCACTTTACCTTTAGTTCATTAGTTGTTTTTTTTTTTTGGAATTAAAGTTCATTAGTTGTTATACCTTAATTTTTGTTGTTTTTCCACCGTATGATTCCATGTATTTGTCGAACAAGACGTACATGAGTGTGTTAAAATAACCATGTTGTGGGACTACTGTTGGGTTATTTAATGCATTCTTGCTGAGCTTATGATATTTTGTACCCATTTTGTCTGTTGATCATATCTCCTGCTTTGATTGTATTGAAGTTCATGAGTCATTAGGTGAACTGTCATGTGATTTCTACGTTGGTCATTTCTAGTTCTTTACATGTTATGAGAAGCTAGATTCTTGTTTTTCTTTTCCAGAAACAATTTCTGTTCTCACATTCTGAGGGTGTTGTGCTGTACCAATCTCTGGGATTTCATTCATTTAATTGGATTCTATTTGTTAGTTTTGGTGTATTGGAGTTTTGATAAAGATATAAGGACCTGGGAGTAGGAAGGGCGCTTCTGTTGCATACACGTTGTCTCTCTGGCTCTAAGTTTTTTCAGTTCTGCTTCATTTTTTGCATCACTTCATGTAAGTATTTATCGCCATCTCAACTTTGTATAATCTTACAGCAGTTTACTTCTTTAGAATCAACACTCACTGGCTCATTACACCCACTTCTGTACCTGTTGTGATTAGTCCAACTTCTTTGTATATTAGCTGTTCTTTCTACTCCTGAATCTCAAATGGGTATTTGGGATTGCAAATTCTTTATTAGGGTTTCATCTATTTTCTGGTTGATGTGGGTTTCATCAGGAGATGATCCTGATGACCTCATTCGCATTCTGATAGACTGTGGATCCACCAACAATACTCAGGTGGGGGCTCGCTTATTTCAAGCTGATAATTCTTCTTCCTACTTGCTTTCAACCTCAGAGTTTATTTTGGCAAAGGCACACTTCACCCCTATTCCATCATCTTTTGATTCAGACCTGTACCAGACTGCTCGAATCCTTAAGAGTGTTTCTCAATACACATTCCGAATCAAAAGACATGGAAGGCACTGGATTCGCTTGCATTTCTTCCCTTTCAGTTTCCGAAATTACAATATGAGCACTGCAAAATTCTCTGTTTCTGCTCAAAGCATCACACTGCTCAAAGACTTCCAAATAGACACAGGTTCTTTAATGAAAGAATACTCTTTGAACATTACTGATAGCCAGCTCGTGCTCACTTTTACCCCGTCTTTAAGTTCATTTGCTTTTATAAATGCCATAGAAATTTTATGTATCCCTGACAAGGTTATTCCTGAGCATGTTAGCATCGTGAATCCACATGGGGATGACATGGATCTGTGGAAGAAGGCATTGGAGACTGTTGCTAGGGTGAATATGGGTAATCAAACAGTATCTCCCCTTAATGATTCTTTGTGGCGTCTATGGGTCTCAGATGATAGATATCTTATACACAATAATCTTGTGGATTTTGTATCCAAAATTGCAGCAGTTAATTTCACGGAAACAAACATTACCGAAGATATTGCCCCACCTACGGTATACGGGACTTTGACTAGATTGAGAACAGGTTCAGATCCTAGAACTATTGCAAATGTGACATGGCTTTTTGATGTTGATCCGGGCTTTGATTATCTGGTTCGCTTTCACTACTGTGACATTGTGAATCTACCCCCAAACACTCTCTTCAACGTTTACGTTAACTCTTGGCTTGTTTCTACAGTCGATCTTGGCAAAGAAACATCAAATAATATTTTTGTGCCATATTATATGGATTCCATCACAAGGACTAGTGGCAGCCGTAATTTAAATGTTAGTGTTGGTACTTTTAGCATAAGTGAAGCATCTTCCCCTGAGGCCATTCTCAATGGGCTAGAGATCATGAAGTTGAGTAACTCTAAAGATAGCCTGGTCTTAGATTCAGAAAGAAGTACCAAGACAAAAGTTGGTATTGTAGTGGGTTTAGTGACTGGATCTGTGGTTGGTTTATTGGCTATAGTTATGGCTTTACTTCTGCTTTGCAGAAGAAGAAGAAGAAGAAGAAAGAGTCTCCACATTGCTCAAGAAAAGGGTGACCATTTTGCTATTAGCGAAGAGGCTAGTAACAATTATGATGGAAATGCAATTTTTTCAAGCTCAAAAATTGGGTATCGTTTACCTCTTGCAGTAATTCAACAAGCAACTAATAATTTCAGTGAAGATTTGGTCATTGGTGCTGGTGGTTTTGGGAAGGTTTACAGGGGAGTTTTAAAAGGTGAAACGAAGGTAGCTGTGAAAAGGGGATCATGCCAATCACAACAAGGTCTTGCTGAGTTTCGGACTGAAATTGAGATGCTATCGCAGTTTCGTCATCGCCATTTAGTATCATTGATTGGGTACTGTAATGAAGAAAATGAGAGGATCATTATTTACGAGTACATGGAAAAAGGGAGTCTGAAGAACCATATGTTCGGATCAGATGTATGTGCACCATGCTTAAGTTGGAGGCAGAGGCTTGAGATTTGCATCGGAGCAGCCAGAGGATTACATTATCTTCACACGGGCTCTGCCAAGGCAATTATTCACCGTGATGTCAAATCGGCAAATATCCTGCTAGATGATAATTTCATGGCCAAAGTTGCTGATTTTGGTCTTTCAAAAACTGGTCCAGAGATTGATAAGACTCATGTCAGTACAGCAGTGAAAGGAAGCTTTGGCTATCTTGATCCAGAATACTTAATAACGCAGCAGCTGACAGAAAAATCAGATATTTACTCTTTTGGGGTGGTCATGTTTGAAGTCCTTTGTGGGAGGCCAGTAATTGATCCATCACTCCCACGAGAAAAGGTGAATCTAGTGGAATGGATAATGAAATGTAAGGAAAGAAGCACAATAGAGGAAATTGTAGATCCTCGCCTTGCAGTTGCAGGTCAGATGAAGTCAGAGTCACTCCAGATATTCGTAGAGATTGCCAAAAAGTGCTTGGCAGAACATGGCATCAATCGGCCTAGCATGGGAGATGTGTTGTGGCACTTGGAGTATGCTCTGCGACTAGAAGGTGTTGATGAGAGATTCAACCATGTTGGTGATGTGTCCTCCCAAATGTATAGCTCAGAAACTGGATTATCTTCCATGGAAAACAGTATGGGAAGCGTAGGTAACCTATCTGGTGTTTCATTCAGCAAGGTGTTTGCCCAAATGGTGGCGGAAGATATGCAGTAGATCAGATAGCCACAGCCTTGAAAAGCTTTTTTTTTTTCTTCTTTCTAGCACATCACATATGATAGTAGGTTTCGTGAGAGTGATTTTTTTTTTCTTTTTTCTTTTTTTGGAAAAATATTTATCATTTTAAAGTACGTAAAATTGTGTTATTTTAAATAAGAGAAAGAAATAAATCATAGAAAAAAGATAGAAGACAAATTGTGTTATTTTAAATAAGAGAAAGAAATAAATCATAGAAAAAAGATAGAAGACAAAAAAAGTAAAGGCGTGAATTTCACCTCTTTGTGATAGTAAAATGACATAACTTATATTATTTAAAAGAATAAACAGTTCCCCTTCTTCTTCTTCTTTTTATCGCCCTTCATTTGTACAAAGCACGCCAAAACTGTTACTTTTTGCGCCAACTTTAGTTTAATTTATTGCTTAGTGCTTACCCTGTGGTATACGAATACAGCATATGCATTGCCTGCACTAGTTTCAATATTTTATGTAAATAGTCTCTCCATTCGACTTTTTAATACCTGTCATCAAAACACGTTTCCGGAATTATGTCAAGGTCTTGGACTGTACATGTTGAGTTCTTTTAGAAAGGGATTCCTTTCCTTTGATGGTTCCTTGTTCAAACCGTGTCAAATGCTTGCATGTATGTGATGGGGAATATGATGCCAAAATAATCCAAATTGGTGAAGCAAAAGATGAAAGCAGTAAAGAATTTGAATCGATATATAATCAATCCAAAAAAATTGAATCTAAAATTTTAAATAAATTTTTTTAGCAAGAGACGTATCATTCTTTAAGGAAAAATAAATTAAAAAGTCTAACTACTTTCAACGAATTTTACTTTAATTTAATATATAAAATAAGTTTATACATATATCATAACTCTTTTCTTAAGTAGGCATTACAATTCTCCATTCATGTCTACGAATTCAACGCTGCACTAAAAAGAAAGGTAAAATAAAAAGAACATTAAAAATTTGAAAACACCGAAAAATAACTAGTGTATTTAAGTATTGTTAAATAATATAGCCAGAATAAAAATAAATTAAGAGCCAACTACAGTCTACAGCCATACAATAATTCCGATTGTGAAATTTCTTAGGTGGCAAACTTTCAAATGCTCCAAATTATAGTCAGGAGTTCGGCCCCAAAAGAATATCACTGCTACATACTCTAACCGTGACTAGTAACCTAATTTTTCTTTCGATCTACATCCCATGTTTTTATTTTTTACATTTTTCTATCGTTTACCTGGGACTTGGGGGGGGGGGGGGGGGGGGGGGGGGGGGGGGGGGGGGGAATCGTGCATGCAATTTTGAAGAATCGGAGGAATTGCGCTGTGCAAAGTTAGACATTGCGGAGAGCAAACATCATTAAATATGTAGTAACAAAGACTGCATCTCCCTTCCATGGCATCAGTAACCGAACTGTTTATGTAAGCAATGATCATGAGAATCAAACCCACTGAAGAAGTGGATATATGTGAAAGCAGAGAGCCATCAACCTCGCTACCTCAGCAACACCTTCCATATTTTCCTCATATATACTACAAACGACCATATGGCAAGCCCTGCTGCAATATAAAGCAAGACAACACCAGAGCCTGCCAAAATGGCAGGTCCTCCACGACTGAAAACAAAATATGTCAAATAGAGACAGATCAACAGTTTTTCTTTTCATAAAAAATAGTAGAGCTTCCTCAAAATACAAAGAAAACACATACCTGCAGTCCCGGGTAGCAAGGAGGATGGTTAAGGCCGTCATCTGTGTGGCTGTTTTCCATTTCCCCAAATTATTAACAGCAACAGCCTATTATTTTAAGTTTCATAATTATAACTCAAAACTTCGTATATGGATCGGGGAATTGATTCAAATGAGTAGGTAAAACAAACCTCTTGAAGCTTACTACCCTGGGAAGCAGCCCATTCCCTGAGTGCGGACATGGTTATCTATTTTAAAGTTACAAGAAGAAATTGTAAGACATCTGCTCTCAATACTAATACCAAGTGAGTATAGCAGACAAGGTATGATGATGCCTTGAAAGGAAAAGGAAAGAGAGGACTATATAATTAGAATCTTAGATAAACAAGTATGCTTGCACATATGCAAGAAAATATGTACAAACACAACTAGTCATGATACACAAACTCTTGGCAAGCAAATAATACACAAACACAATAATGAATCTAAAGGCCCTGTGCAGATGGTATTGCCGATCTAAATTTTAGTGCATATTCAAAAGAAGAATGCTTTGAACAAAGTCAGGTTTGTATATTCAGAAGCAAAATCATAAACCACCCCCTCATCTCTGCGTGTTACATACACCTATTTTGGAAGAAAATTGGGGATTTGAGCTCAACTTAAGGAACCCTGCCTCAAGCACGCTAACAAATGCACATAATATTTTTTCTTATCTGATGATCTTTATTCAAATACTTCAAAGTTTAAATAGATAATACAAGCCAACCACAGGAATAACTATCCACTAACACTAGATAGCCTCCACTAAACCTACGCTTTAGTAAAGTTGAAATTCAAATAACAAAACAAACAAAATAACTACCCACCACTTAAATAATCCAACAATTCAGAAAATAATAAAACAATAAAAATAACCGTAACACTCCCTCCCCCTAAAAATTTAGATCCACGATAAAGGTAGCTTCATAATTTAACATATCTTTTCTAAAAAGCAGATTTCAGTGTTTCAGACCACGATTTCAACTGAACTATCGCTGTGCCATATCCTGGATCTTTCTCTGTTGTTTTAGATCCACTCCCTCTTTAGATGACCTGGCCACATTCCGAAACAATCCTGGTCCTTGATGTTAAACATGAACTCGAACATGTAGGGGAATTGTTTGCTTCATAGTAGAGGGAGACAGGCCCTAAGGGTTTTTAGGGATAAGGGGGACTTAAGCTTTTTTCTCTATAAAGATGGAACCTAGGGGAAGAAGGGAAGAGGGGGGGAGGGGTAATCTGGAGTATTCATGATTATGCATCTTATTTTACCATCAGCTTTGGGTATATGGAAGAGGCCTATATATCAGTTGCAATTTTACACCTAAGCACAAAACACGGTCATATTAACTTTACTTGTAACAGTGAAATGGAAAAATAATATAGAACTCAAGAATAATTAAGATTTATTTCTGTTCTTATATTCAAAAATGAGAAGTCAGCCTTAGTTTTTGTGGTTTTTGGTTAGTGATTCACATCATCAACACTAGTATTTAAGATGTTTTACACACTAAAGCAACAAAATAATGCACATTATCAGAACATCATTGATTCAATCCTCCAGAGATGCAGGTGGTCTCAATGATCATACTATGGGAGTGGGCAGACAACAAACACAAGAGATCCCAATTTCGCACTCTCCTGATCATGCTGTTCATACATAAAACATTGGATTTGCATGGTTTTCATGAAGACAGATGATTTAACGGTGCAGTCTAGAGTGATATAATGACCATTAATAATTCAGATTCCATGACAGCACTACAACCTTGCATGAAGCTTATTGTATTGCACTAAAACGCGTTTTACAAACTAAACATGACAGAATAAATAAAATAGAGATATGTTAATGTAAGGGAATTAAGATGCATAAGTTTGGTAGATTACATGGCTTGCTAGTTTCCCAGTGAATTAAATCTTAAAAGTAATAAAAGCCTTGAAGTTGCAGATACAAGACAATAAGAATGCATTACCTCTCTACCAATTATGGTGATTGAAGGTATAATCAATAGCCAGGGTGCTTGTCCTAACACAGCAACTTCCAAAGGTCTAGTACATAATAAGACCAATGTGGCAGCAACCATAAGCTGCATTCAAATTCAGTAGTAATTAAATTCACATATTACTGAGAGAAACTTGTAGCTCAAAGAAAAATAAGGAGAATTACCTTGTCAGCTACTGGATCTAAAAAAGCACCAAATGTAGATTTTAGTTTCATCTGCACAGGAAGTATATAAGAGAAAAACTGTTTAATAAATAAATAAATGTGTTAAGTTGAAGATTGGAAATGTTGTCTAGGTTAGGTATAGGGAGAGGGAATAGGAAGAGTTTAAATAATGAAGAATACACACCTTGCGAGCAATATAGCCATCAAGCCAATCGGTAACTGCTGCAGCGGCGAAAATACTTGTGGTAGCAGCTGTTCCTCGCCAACCATCCATGTAGAAGGCTAAGCAAAATATCAGAAAAATTATTTGATCACGTCAAATCAATGCACGTGATGGCATTGTAGCAAATGAATCAATCAAGAATCCACAAATTGAATTGCATTACTTTGAAATTGGTAAAAATGTTAATATAAAAAGGTAAAATAAAAATGAAACATACTGGCAACAAGAAGAGGTATCGCGGCGACACGGCCTAGAGTCAAGATGGTAGGCAAAGTAAGGAGTTTGGAATCGGAAGGCATAGAAGGTTGGTGATTCTTCGAGATGGAAAAGTCACGGCCATTGTCCAAACCCATTTTTTCTTTGATGCCGAACCAACCCCAATTTTGCACCTACACACAAGGGAAAGTCACAGGTGGTATGGGCCCCAAAAGTAAACCCTAACTCTTCCTTTTATATATATATAGAAGGCCTTGTTAGTTGTCAGAATAGAAAGTTATCGTGCGCCGGGAAAATGTGTGGGGGCACAGGGTGTTATCCTCTACCAATGTCCAATGCTGTTCTATATTTGCGAATAAAGAATAGAAATTGGCCAACGCCAACGACAACGCCAATGCGGTTTTGGGATTAGGAGGATCCAGAGGAGGAGTTTGTGGCTGACTCAATGTACGGACATAGACGGAAGCAGTTGCCGTCAGTTTAAGCCTTAATAAGGGCTTCAAGACATGAATCAGGTCAGGTTCGATTTCCGCAATCAGAGGCAACCCAAAAATCAATTATAACATATTAAAGGTTACAAATTCAAAAGGAAACTAAATCATAAAAGGACATGTCACCCGGCCGATATTTTCATGTCCCTCTATTTGCTACAAATTATATAATCATAATGTAAGAATTAATATTTCTAACCTTATAGGTAGGGGTGGCAAAACGGGTTGGCCAGCCCCGACCCGTCCCGTCAAAAGTGGATTGATCTGTCCCCGACACTTGAATTTGGGTTAAAAATCCCAACCCGTTTCATTTTATGGTAGATTGGCGTGTCAACCCGCATAAAAATTAAAAAATATTTAAAAATAAAAAATAAATTATATTTTATAAATATTATAATATTATTTATTTTCATATCACATTCCCCTCAATTTTCCAATCTTAAGTCTAAATGTATGATAATATTTAGTTAGATATTATTTACAAATTTATTTTTATCTCCATACATAAATTACATTTGTCATAAATAAAAAAAATTTTATATTTTTTTAAGAGAGTACTAAGATAACAAAAAATTATATATCATAAAAGCTTAAAAATAAATAAAATACTACCTAATAGAAGAAAAAAAATAAACCTGGCAAGCCAACCAGTTCTGACCCACAACCCAACAGGTTGAGCGGGTTAGTGGATTGAAATATGTAACCCAACCCGCCCCGTTTTAACTGGTTGACCCATCGGGTTCAACCCATATTGCCACCTCTAATTATAGGAGATACTTGTATATCTTATACAACTGTATATACATAAAAGTGTATAAGATTTATATGGAGTGATGTAAGAAGAAAAAAGGGAGGGGGTGTCATATACATTTTAATCTCATATATGTATTACATAAAGAATAAATGATATAAAATAACACTAATTAAAAATAAAATTAACGAAACATTAGTAAAATAAAATAAAAATAAAAACAAAAAAATAAGCAAGAATAACACAAATATGAGAACTATTTTTTTTATTGCTTTATTTTTTTATATTTTTCTTTTTCTTTTTCAGTGTTTCCTTCTCTCTCTCAAATAGCTCCTCCCCCCCCCCTAAAATGTTGGACGTCTCGAGCAACCCACACACTTAAATGTAACACTGAGGTGAAACCAATGCTTAATAAAATCTTAAGGTGCAAGATCAAATGGTTTTACACTTAGGCTTGTAATGTGGCTAAGAAAAAAAAAGATATAAAAAGACACAAAGGAGCTAATCAAGGAAAATATGATATGAGGGTTGGCTATATGATCAAAGAGGGAAAAACCAAGGAAAAAATGTCTCAATCATATATATGCATGCAGTTGAAAAGGGTAATTTCAAACAGAACAAGAGCAAGTTTTAAAGAACAACAATCATGAGCATAGGCACATAAGAAAGAAAAAATGGTAGAAGATAAAGTTCATTCATACAGGCCCAAAATCTCACAGGAAAAATACCAAATTACACATCAACATCACAAAACCAACTACCAAACCAAGTAATCCAAGAGTCAAAAACTCAGCCTAACCAGAGTGATCCATCAAGCAACATGTCCAAGTTCATACTAAGTATAGCTCAACATTTATAATATCCAAAAAAAAATAGCTCAACATTTATCAAGAAACAAAGGAAAATCTACTTATTGAAACTCAAAGCTAAAATTAAAAAAGAAAATAAAGAAAAAATAAAAAAGATAGGTAAAAGACTCCCTATCCTCCTTAGGGAGGATAAGTGGCATCAGTGAGCGGAATCTCTATCGCCACAGGTTGCTTCTAGGGTCCCTCACGAAAAGATTTGAGATGATGGCCATTAATTGTGAAGGTCTTCCCAGTCTGTTTATCACACAACTTCACAATAGGCTTAGGAGGCCTTCTCTTTGCACATTGCTTCTTCTATAGATCCTTTTGTTCAAACTTACGAATAATTCCCCGCATATTGGAAACAGAAGGAGGACTTTCTGATACCATTTCATTTTGGGTCCATGAGAGTTAGGATCAAAATTATTATAAGATTGATCAGCCTTGCCTAATTTAATATCCAATGCACATTCAGGACTAGTATCAGTAAGAAAGTCACGCAAAACTACCAGTCAATTCAGTATCAACATTATCAACCATGTCATGAATCGCATCATTGCACTAAACTGAGTGCTCAACCCTAGAATGCTTCATGGCAACAAAGATTCTAAGATGCACCATATTATCCCCAAATTCCATAGAAAGAGTTCTAGCATGCACATATGTATTGGTCCTAGTTGTTTTCAAGAAAGGTCTTCCTAATATTATTGGGGGCTTACTACTAGGAGACTCACCCTCCATCCCTAAAATGTAAAAGTCATTAGGAAATATCAATTCGTTCCCTCTAACTAATACATTTTCAATCAAACTAATAAGGTAAGCATTGCTCCTATTAGCTAACTGGATAACAACACCAGTTAGAAGCACCTAAATCTATGGAAGCACTTAAATCTAACATGCAATCATCAAATTTAGAATTACCAATAATGTAATGGGTAGAGAACGTCCTTGGCGCATAGCTCCTTCAGAAACTTGGCATATTTTGGGATATGCTTGATCACAACTAAGAGAGCGATGTTAACTTCAACCTTTCTGAATGTCTTTAGGATTTCCTTCTCTTGAGTTGTTTCCGCCAACTTCTTGGGCTTGATCGCTTAGGTAAGGGTAGAGGAATGGGTACTTCAGTCTCATTGTTAACTTGTTGCTTTTTTTGCACTATCTCTGCCAACTTCTTGGAATTGGACTAGATGGTTCTCCGAGGGAAAGGTAAATGAATGGAAATGTCAGACTGATCATTGATTTCCTTCTCTTGTGTTGTCTTCTCTTTTCCCGATGCTGGTTCAGCCTCAGCTGCAGCTTGCTTGGGCTTGTCCAGTTGTTTGTCTGACGTCAGAGATATAGCTCTAAAGGGAGAAAATTGCTTGAACTTTGAGGTTGAACCCAAAACATTAAAGTTGCCAACTGTTCAATCTGTGTTTGCAGGTTCTGAGTTATAGACTCGGTCTGCTGTTGGAATTGCAAATTGCTTGATGTCATCTGCTTCACCAAATCTTCCAGACTACTATTGTTATGTTGTTGGGCTGGTGGCTGCTGTTGCACTTGTTGTGGAGTTATAGTCTATTCGAGATTCTGTCGCTGCTGGTTCAGGTTATGATTCCACTTTAGATTGGGGTGGTCCTTCTAGTCAGGGTTGTAAGTATTGGTGAAAGGATTGCACTACTACTACTGATAAAGATTCTTGCTATAGCTATTGACTGGTTTACTGCAAGGATGGGCAAGCATCTGTGGGATGGAGAAGATCACAGCAGATGCCGCACAGGTTGCTCATCTATGGATTGGGAAGCTGCATTGTCTGCGTCACTGCCAACTACCTCACTAGCCAAGTCAACTAGTCAAGCATGTTTTCAATTCTCTGAATGTTCGTGCTTGATGTTTTTGTTATGGCTGCTGAAGACTAGACAAGGGGATTTTGCACTTGGAATATTACACTGTTATTTTCCCTAGTGCCCAACTACTGAGCATTTGCTACCATGTCTGCTATTAATTCTTTGGCTATAATAGGTGTTTTGTTGACTAGAACTCCACCATTAGCCACATATATCATACTTCTGTCCATGGGCAGCAAGCCTTTATAGAAATACACAATCAGGAGTTGATCTGGGATCTGGTGATGTGGACAGCTCGCACATAGTCTCTTAAATCTCCCAATATTCGTGAAGGTTTTCCTTATTGCTTGTCTTATGCCACTTATCTCATTTCAGATTGAAGTGGATCATGAGGAAAGGAAGAATTTCTCCAAAAAGAGTCTGCCATGTCATTCTAGCTTCCAATAGATGATGGTTGTAGGTAATATAGCCAGTCCTAAGCTCCACCATCCAAAGAGAAAGGAAAGACTCTTACTTTTTTTTTTTTTTTTTGGTACAGACTCTTACCTTAATTTGTTCCTCATCAACTCTTTGTGGCCTCATTGTACTGCACACCACATGGAACTCTTTTAGATGCTTATGAGGATCCTCACCTACAAGACCATGAAACTTTGGCAACAAATGGATTAAACCAGATTTGAGTTCAAAGGCAGCATCTAAATCAGGATAACGAATACATAATGGCTGATAATTATCAACATCAAGTGCAGCCAACTATTTAAGACTTCTGTTATCTATATTTGCTAAACTAACGAAATAACTACTAGAAGAGATAAAGCCTACTCTATCAAAAGAACTAGAACAATTAGTAGAAGTAACACAATCAGAATACTCAGACACAGAATCAAGTTCAATAGCAATATTATAACTTAGCCTATGATAGAAAAGTCTACACTAGGGGGCGTTTGGTAGAGGATAAATTCTTTTTAATTCGAGAATCACGATTCCCGGGAATATGATAGAAAAGTCAGTTTTTCAGAAATGTTGTCAAAAAGTTGTTTGGTAGGTTAAAATATTCCCATGAATGTTGCGTTAATTTTTGAGATGCTATGTGTGGTTTATTATAAAATATTGCTAGAAATGTGAATTGGGTTAATTATGTCCCAAAAAAATTTCAAATACTCCTAGCACATAGGATTCTTAAAATACCACATATTTGGTGGTATTTTAAGATAGAATCTATCCTCATAAACATGAGTCCCGAGAATTTGGCTTTGGCTTTCCCGGGAAGATTTTTACAATCCTTGTAACGAATCTGGGTAAATCAAATTTCCAATCTCACTTTCTCAGGATTTAAAAAAAAAAATCTTCTACCAAATTTCCAATCTGACTTTTAAAAATTATAGGACCACAACAGACAAAGTTCTACTCTATCCAGGAACCCAAAAATCAAACAAAAACATTTATTTTTTTTTGAAAAAGTTGTCTAAACGATCGAATTTGCCAAACCAGGGTCTGCCTTACACTTTTTGTGAGGCTTGTTGAGATTATCGTCTTTCTTCAGGTCACCAAAAATTAACCCAATCGGAGCAAGTTCCACAATTACTGAAATACATGATACATCTTGTAGCGACCGTAAAATAGTAAAAACTGTTAGTAAATGATCAAATTTGGGAAAAAAGAAGGTGAACTCACCCTTTTTTAAGGAGTGACTTTTGTTCAGAAGGTCAAACTCCTTTGGAGATAAACTCCTGAGGGCGATTTGGGCAAGACAGATGTCTCACTGATCACAAAAACACCAAAAATTGCAAAAACCTAACTAAGATATTAAAAATTAATAAACAAAATCGATGCAACATAACCAAAACAAAAAATGAAGGTTAAGAACAATACAAAAAAACAATGTATTAAAAACGGGGTAGGATATTGTAACAACCAATTAGTGTTACTACAAATTTTACTACCAAACAATTTCACCGTTAGATAGATTATGTTGATCTAACGATTATATTTATTTTCATCTTTGTATGGTTATGATTCCCCATATTTAATACTTTATATTTATTTTTACTTTTGTATGGTTATGATTTCTCATATTTAATACTTTCAAATTAAATATGGGGAACCATAACCATACAGAGATGGAAATAAATATAACTGTTGGATCAACATAATCGATAGAACGGTGAAATTGATTAGTAGTAACATTATTAATAACATTAATTGGTTGTTACAATATCCTACCCATTAAAAAAACCCACATAAGCAAAAAATCTCAAATATCTTTGATCATGAGACATATAATTATCATTGTAAATAAGAACTAGAATACCTACAATAGTGATTAATATCGGCATAATATAAGTAAATGAATAAATAAAGTATACAAACTCTAAAGAAAGATTAGCATTTATAGTCCAAGACCATACATATTGATATATAACTTTTATGGATTTTCGTTGTAGCTCCGGTGGTTTTCCTTAACTGAGCCACTACCTATGAGTTGCAAGCTCATTCTTCAAAGGACACGCGGTCAGAGAACCGGGCTGCGCTCCTCCCACTGCTTGGGAGCTTATGGTTTCATGTTCTATTTCACTCTCCAATGAGGGTTCTTTTCACCCATCCCTCACGATACTGCTCCACTATAAGTCACTCAGGAGTATTTAGCCTTGCACGGTGGTCCTTGTAGATTCACATAGGATTCCAAATCAAAAGTTAATATTTAGAAACGAAAATTAAAAGAACGATAAAAATCGATGCAATTTCCCCAGTGATAACACATATTTTGTTACATTTACTTATTACTCTTGGTTGTTATTGTAAGGTTTTATTTGAATTAAATAAAGGTCTTTTGGGTCAAATCAGAATTCTAGATTTTAATTGGGTTTAATTGATTTTCGTCATAATTTTCTAGATTTACACTTCTTTCGTATTTTGACCATATCTCAATCTACAGATGTCCGATTGACTCTGTTCTTGTTTCCTTTTGCAGGTAACAGAAAGGGCTACAATCGCTATTTCAGCTACTGAAGCCCAATTCGGACGAGAAGATGGCTGAAACTAGAGTCCAAGATGACGTGTTTTTACTAGAATTTTATTTTGACGTTTGGACTTGTAAATCAGATTAGAACCCAACGTGTTTAGGGCCCAAGGCCATGTTTTAATGTTTTATTTTATTTTATTAAGTTTTTATTTTATGTTTGGGCCGAAGTGGTGAAACCCTAACCGTTTTGAATGATGACTATTTAAGGGAAATTCTAGGAAACCCTTGGCATCCAGATTTTTGGCTAGTTTGACGATTGACAAATTTTCTCTGAAATTTCAATTGAATTATGTTCTTCTTCATCTTGTGTTCTTGTTATTTTTTATTTTTAATTATGTTTACCTTAGCCATGCGAGGCTATGCACCCTTTAATCATCCTAAGGGTAGCTGATTCCATGGATTAGTCTTGAGGATCTGCATTTTCCTTTAAATCAGATTCGTTTCCCTTTCAAACTCATATTAAAATCGTGCGATTGTGGATATTCAATTTGAGATTCTCGATTTCAATTATGGAAAGGGATTAATCATCAGATTTGATGATTAGATTAATTGACCCTATGACCTTAAATTAAACGGGCTAACACTCTGCGATTGTATGAGTAGATGCACCGTATTTGATCAAATGCTAAGCGATCACTTAGAGAGGGTTTTCAATTGAAAACAAGAATTCTGATTCAATTGACATCAATCACGATTCTGATATCTTTTTATTCGAGGAAAGACGTCATAGGAATCATAGCCTTAGGTTGGTTGTTTTAAATTACGATTTCAAATTCAACTTTTTATATTATGTTTTTATTTAAATTTTAAATCAACAAAATCCCTCTTCCCTTTTATATATTTTTTTACAGAGCGTTTCTGATTTTAAGCAGGTTCTTTGGGAGACGATCTGAGTTGCCCTATCACTACAAAACCAAGCTCGGTAATTTGTGTGGGTTCGACAGCGCACGTCGACCAACAACGGTACCAAGTTTGACACGAGTTATCAAACTAGTGCAAATTAAAATAATTTGTATTTATAAAATTTTTGTGGTAAAATGTAAACCTGATTTGTCTCTCAAGGAAATTTCAAAAGATCTAAATCGCAATTTAAAAACAAAAAACAATAAGAGGGGAATTTTTCTTCAACTCAGAAAAAATAAAACAGAATGTAAAAGTTGAGATTAAAATCGTAATTAAAACAACTAACCCAAGGTTAGGATTCCTAGGACATCCATCATCTGATAAATAAATGCCAAAATGTGATTGACCTCAATTGAACCAGAATCCCTGCATTCAATTGGGAACCTTCTCTAGGCGATCGTCTAGTGTTTGGTCAATTACGATGTGTCTACTCATACAATCTCCGAGTATAAGCCCATTTAACTTGAGGTTATGGGGTTAATCAATCTGACCACTAAATCTAATGATTAATCTCTTCTTATAAATGCAATCGCATATCTCAAATATAACATCCACAATCGCATTTGCAAGCCTTGGGCCTCATGAGAATTAGGTTCTTAATTACATTTGCAAGCCCAATAATAAAATAAAACTCTAACAATTAACGTCTGACTTGGGGTCCAATTTCGACCATGTTATTTTTCGAATCGGACTTTCATGTCTTCACAACATCCGTTTCCCTCTGAATTATCTGCAAAACGCGACAAGAATGAGGTCAATCGGACACATGTGGAATGAATTATGGTCAAAATAATGTAGTAGTGTAAAGTTAAAATTTAAAGACGAACATAAATTAAACATAATAAAAAGCCAAAAATCTAATTTAGCCCAAAAGACCCATTATTTACATTCCAAATAATCCTAAAAATATCAATTATCAAGAGGGTCATGTGAACTCAACTGTCAAAAAGTAGATACACACAAACTGGGATAATAGTTTCTTCCATTCATTCGTTCGTTCTTTTCCTCTTCAATTGAGGTCTTTATATACAAATACCCTAGTAACGTCTATTCTAACTTTCAATTTACAACATATAACCGAAAGATTATATTACAACTTTTATGACAGAAACGTATAACGGAAAGATTAATTGAGAACAAATTTGAATTCAAACTTTGAATTCAAATTTCAATTCAACACTCCCCTTCAAGTTAGTGCTTGGATGTCAATCATGCCTAACTTGATAATTGCTTCTTCAAACACTCTTCCAGAAATCGCTTTGGTCAGTACATCTGTCAACTGGTCTTCAAGTCGGAATGAACATCAGCTAAGGAAGGAAGGGCTGGGATGTACATCAGCCACCAAATATAAATGGTGTCGGGATGGACATCGGCAAAATCAAATGTTCTGAAATGAACACCAGCAACATGAACCATGCTCCCCCTAAATAGGAAGCCAAAATAAAGCCAAACAATGTCAAAAATAAAGCAAATACAAGCCAAATCAGACTTGAATAACACCACAAACATATGTGGGAATAAAATAAAATTGGCCAAATACAAACCAAAAAAGAAAATAAAAATAAAAATAATAAATCACCGAAGAAGATGAAAACACGGCCGGAATAAACAAGATTTGGAAGTGGTTCGGTTCGGTTCGAAACTGGTTCGGTTCGGTTCAGAAGTGTGTTGATTCGGTTCAAGATGATGAAAACACGGTATAAGGATTTTCAAGATACAATTTGGGATCTTTGCGTAGAATAATGTTTTGGGGAACATGAAGGGGGTTGGAGTTTTCAAAAGCAGGGTTGGCCATTGAAGAAGAAAATGAACAATATGAATACAGTTAAAAAAAATGGTGTATAAAAAAATTATGACGACTCAGAAAAGTCGATGAAGAGAAAACTAAAAAAAAAGATGGCAGCGGAAGGTCCATTCATGGAGGATAAAAATGCTCTGATACCATGTCAAAAAATAGATACACACAAACTGGGATAATAGTTTCTTCCATTCATTCGTTCGTTCATTCTTTCCCTCTTCAATTGAGGTCTTTATATACAAATACCCTAGTAACGTCTATTCTAACTTTCAATTTACAACATATAACGGAAAGATTAAATTACAACTTTAATGAAAGAAACGTATAATAGAAAGATTAATTGAGAACAAATTTGAATTCAAAATTTGAATTCAAATTTCAATTCAATATCAACAACTTTGCTAACTATTGAGTTTTTTTGGGCTCGATGCGACAGTTACACCTTTACATGTGAGTTAAAATGACAGTTAAGGGATAAAAATGCGGGTAAAAAAAGATACCCAAAAAGTGAAAGTAAAGTTAGTAATATGACTAGAAAAATATTCTAGTCCAGTGGGTAACATTTGGTAATGAATGAAGGTGTATAGATAGATAAGTTAATACCCGCTGGTATAAGGAACTCACTTAAGTAACTTAAGTGAGTTACTATTCCTCATTTTTTTCCCAATTCCAACGGACGAACGACAGTGAGGGAGAGAAGAGAAAGGTTTTGATTCAAAATCTTCCAAGGATCATAACTCGAGCTAGAGTTAACGAAATTCATCCGTTCCAAAACCAAAGTTGAAGTGTGAAACCTGAGGAACAAATCTACGGTAAGAATACTCCGTTTTGATTGAGTTTTTGTTGTAGATCTGGATTTATAGTTTTGGATGAATAGTGAATAGTAACTTGGATGAATAATGAATAATAACTTGCTATACATATTAAATTTGTATATGCTCCTTTGGAGGAAATGATAGAGAATTGAATTTGATCGGTGAAAGTAAGAAAAAATTTAAGATGCCGTATTTTCGAATAGTACCGTATACGTGAATAGTGACGTATTCGTAAATAGTATTGTAGATATGAGTAGTAATGTATGTATGAATTAATGAATCTTGGATTAGAGGTGTGTGATAAGCTTGAATTTGATGGACTAAAGCATTGGAATCATGAAGTTGGAATGATTTCCTTTATGTGCCTCTTAGCCATTTACAAAGGAAGTATGTGTTATGAGTTACTGTTTTACAAAGCGAGCATACTTTTATGCGTGGAATAATATTCTAAGGTGTATGGACCTTCGCTTTGGTGAAATAAAAAAGAAAATAAGGTAGCTCCTTTGTATGGCCTTAAAATGAGTTTTGGCCATTTTCAAAGGAGGTATTTGTTCAGAGATATTTTTTCGCTAAGTGAGAACACTTATATGCATAAAATAATTTATATAGGTGGCTAAGCTTGGGTTTAGGCACTAGACAAAGCGAACTCTTATAGCTCCTTTGTAATGGCCATTATGCCTTAAATGGGAAAAATAGGCTTTTAGGTGCTAAGAAGAGTAATAAGTGTTCTAAAGGCGTTTTGGGACTATCCTAAGACTAAGTGAATATGTGGAATTTTGTAGGGAGTTGTTGAACAAAGAACCACTCACTCATGACTTAATATGATTAAGTAAAAAAGAAAATAAACAATAAAGTGTGTGTCTTGTATATTTACATGGCATTATATCATTTTATTGAGTTTTTGTTGAATTCCTCCTCTAGGTGTGCCTAGGGACTGTGAACGTTTGGATTCTCGTGGAGCAAGATAAGTAGTTTGTCCTTCAAGTAAGCAAATTGTAAAGCTCCAAGATGTAAGCTCTATGTTTATGGGGTTCGCTCCTACTTTGTGTTCCGCCATAGTGTACGGACTGTGGTCAGGTTGTATGATATGTATGAGATATATGATATAGATGCATTCATATAGAACTATATGATGATGTGATGTGATATGTTTTGATGTGTTTACTTTGATATGTTTCGATATGATTTCTGTAATGATTTCTGGACATTGATTTGTTGCACTGATGTCCGCTTGGGGTCCTCCCTTGGGACTGACTGTGTATATATCTGTTATATGTTGAGTTCCGCTTGGGGTCTTCCCTTGGGATTGATTGTGTACACCTCTGTTATGTGATGATCTTTGGCCATTGATCCTATGTACACTGATGTCTTCTTGGGGTTTCCCTGAGATTGATGATGTATGCCTCTGACATGTTCTGGTTCCGCTTGGGGTCCTCCCTTGGGAACACGTGCATTAATTTTCGCTTGGGGTCCTCCTTTGGGAATAACGGCGCACGCCTCTGATATGATATGGGTATATGTTTTGTTTAGTTATAATATTTGATTATATGACATGTTTTATGTGATATGTATGAGGATTTTGTAAATGATATTTGTTACGTACGTTGATTTCCGCTTGGGGTCATCCCTTGGGAATGATTGCGTACGTCTCTGATATAACACGCTTTGTTCTGATGTGATTATTGTGATGATTTTTGTATATGATATTTGTTACGTGCGTTGATTTCCGCTTGGGGTCATCCCTTGGGAATGACTGCGTATGTCTCTGATAAGATTTGTGTTTATGCTTTGTTTAGTTATGATATTTGTTACGTGCATTGATTTCCGCTTGGGGTCATCCCTTTGGGAATGACTGCGTACGTCTCTAATAAGATTTGTGTATATGCTTTATTTAGTTATGATATTTGATTATATGATATGTTATACGAGATATGTTCAGTATAATTGCTTATATGATGTTTTGTATATTATGTATCTGACTGTCATGCAGGAAGTGAGCCCAGGGTATGGAGAGTTCTCTATAAACCTGGAGCTTACTAGAGATTCGTCTCTAATCCCGTTTGGGGATATGATTTCAGGAACACAGTTAATTGAAGAGCCCTCATGGGACAAGGACACTAACCGTGGCTAGAGGTACTAGTATGAGGATATCGAGTTCTGGGTAGTCGGAGGCTACTATTTATTATAGATGTTATTTTTGGAGAACATATATTGTTGTATAGTGTCCTATTCATTGGATGATCATGTTGTCTGATCCTTCATTTTGTATATGGCCTGTATATGTTTTGTACATGTCTTTCGGTTGGATGCATGTACATTTGAGTATTCAGGCATGTTGATATGATGATGTAGTATTCAGTTTATGTTATGTGTTGGATTGCATGCTGTTAGACATTGTGGCACGGAGCCAAGTTATGCATGCGCCCATGGATGGGTATATGATCCTATATGGATATCTGGTATGTCTGAAAGTATATACTGTATAAATTGTTTATCAGGGTACCTTGAGTGTGGGATTTGCAAATCCCCAGTTGTCCAATTTACAGAGGTTACTTTGTCCGATTTTCGTCTACGTCAAATAAGAATTAAATTATAAGAAGTATGCAATGAGATATGTCATGTGAAAAAGGATTAAAGAAAAAGAAAAAATTAGCTCGTATTTTCCTAAGTTAAGTCTTCCGCTGTTTCTGTTTGTATCATATATATGTTAATTGAACCGGCTCGAGACGGGGATGTTACATCATACTTGCTCACTAGTCGGATGTGTGTTGGAAATTGTAAGAACCCGCACCGCTAATTAAGGTAATTAGTAAATTAATTATGATAATTAGGAAATAATTACATAATTGACCCTAATAATTATTAATGGGCTTAGATAATTATATTGAGTGAGTATAAATGCTGAAAGTCGCTTTTCGGAAGAAAAGCGCAGATACCGGTTCTGCTACTCGGTATAAATGCGTACCGGAAAAGTATCCTGGAAAATTATAACGAATGCATGATAATTACTAGAATATTATGTAGGACTTGTAAAACAAGTTTCAAGTTAAAATGACGTAATCTGATGCCAGAACTGATACTGGCTATGGAAAAGCGCGTACCGGAAAGGTGCTCTGAAAAATAAAATAAAAATATGACAAATCTTAGAAAAATGCGTAGGTCTAGAATCCGAAGTTTGGGATCAAGATCTTTTACTTTGCGATTAAGGCTAATACTGCGCGATTGGTGGCCTTGCCTATATATAGGCCCATTATGGGCACAAAACCCTAGATTTTAATATTCCTACGTTGGGGGCTTTGTTGCTGCAGCTGCCATTTCCTTTCTCCTCCTTCTCCTTCCTCTTCTTCTTCTTCTTCTTTCTTCTTTCTTCACCATTCCTCCTTCCAAGCAACTAGAGTGTGTCTTGGGTGAGGGTGGTGCAACCTTTTCTGAGTTGAGAAGGCTGTGTGTGTGAGGTTAGTGAGCTGAACTTGAAGCTTTAGTGATGGCTACTTTGTGTTAGTCATTGTAAGCTTCAAAGTGCCTTCTTGTGGTGCAAGAACCCACCTTGAAGTGCCATTTTCGTGCTCATACTTAGGCTGAGTTTGAAGTGTCTTGAGAGGGCTCCAAGAGCACAACTTGCCTCTGTTTTGAACTTTGGTAAGTTACCTCACTATGATCATGGGTTTATAATGCTTAAAGTTGATGTCTTGACCATGTTTAATGAGTAAACAAGAGGGTATAAGGTATATGAACCTAAAATGAACTAAAGATGCATGCTTTAACGTGTACATGTGTTAAAAGTTGGACCTTTGGGATGGATATTCACGAAATGCAGAAACTGCATTCTGTCGTGAGATATCCGGATATTTGTCGAACAGATATCCGGATATCAGTATCCGGATATGGTATCCGGATATTGATATCCGGATATGGGATCTGGGGTATCCGGATATGACATATCCGGATATGTCCAGAGTGATATCCGGATATGGAATATCCGGATATGCCCCTTCTGATATCCGGATATCCTGGGTTCTGCGCAGACAGTAGCTGTACTGTGTGAACAGTAAGCTATGGGGTGTGTGTGGACCCTAGTTTAAGGAAGTTGAACTTCTATAATAAAGGGACTAAGTCAGAATCACATGATTAAGGGCTTATGGCTTTGTTGGAAGCCTTAAGACGTAAAACGTTAAGGAAAGGCGTAGTCTTTAAGTTGTATGCATGTTGTGCATTAATATTGACTTGTTAAATGGTCCATATCAGATTGTGATACTGCTGTTTGTGGACTAGTGAGTGGTTGGACTCTTGGCTTGGATAGCTAGCTTGCAAGGTAAGCTTTCGTGTCCTCGGTTTAGCCATTTTGATGTTCCACCATGTCCCATGGGGATGGGTTTATGCATGCTGTGTTACATGCTTTGATTATTTTGGAAATGCTGTTGAGCTGTTTATATGTAATGAGCATTATGATATGCATGTGGTGTCCACCTAGACGGCAATCCTGAGTATGTAGTACATACAAGATGGAGAAGCATGTGGGTGAGGAGCAGGTAGTATCCATGTACTCATGTAGGCATAGACGTATTCCTACATTTCTCTGGCCAGTAGATTTGAAAGCACACATGACATGATTAATTGCTGCATCGCATAGTTTTGGAACTTATATTGTAAATACTGTTTTTGAACTTATATTACACATGTAAGTGAGCTTGGGGTGGAGACTCCTTGAGGACCCCTCGTCTTACTGAGATTTCTTGTTAGAGATCTCACCCCACGTTTGGGGATGCTTATTTCAGGATCAGGTAATGTTGAGGGCTCAGGTGGCAGGAGGCCAGAGCTGAGCTGATTGATGATATGCTGACTGCTGTTATGTTTTCCGACTGTTGTTTATGTTTTCTGCTGAGTTTATGTTATGACTGTTATTGGGCATTGTTGCCTTATTTGGTGAGCATGGGGTTTGTCCATGCCACATGGTTTGACTTTTGTCTTTGAATTTAATGTTGTAATTAAAGTATCAGGATTCTGACCGAGACTACTTGTGTAGACCTGTGGCTTTAGATACTCACGTATTATTTATATATGAGGTATTTCAGTTAGTTGTCTTGTAATTTACATACAGGCAGTATTTTTATGAAAATGATTAAGTAATCAAGTTGGTTAAGTTAATGACGCCATAATTGAATTAAAGAAAAAGTTACTCCGCATTTTTATTAAGCGTGGCTTAATAAGATAGTGTGTTAACAGACCGGGTTAACACGGGCTGTTACATTTTATGGTATCAGAGCACTTTCTAGGGAAAAGCCTGTATGTATTGCAATAACTTAGGATGAGTCGTTGCGTGTCTACTTTGTGTTCTCTCTGACTGGTGCGTGTAATGATAATGCATATGTGACCACATGGCGTGGGCCTGATCAACTCATTCTTTGTGTAACTTGTGCAGAGTCATGGTGCCACCGAGGAGGAACACGAGTACGAGCGAGGATCAGACGGATCCTGTCCTGGCTGCATTGGCTGAGATGCAGGCGGCCCGACTAGCCGACCAGGAAGCCACGAGGCTGGCAAACCGGGCGATGCTGGACGCGATACGAGATGCGAACCGGCAAACCACGGCAGAGGTTCTGGAGGAGAACCGGATGGCCAACATGACGATGATGAGGGTCATGTTGGAGGAGCTGAGGGCTGGTCCTGCTGCGGGCCAGGGTCCTCCACCACCTCCACCGCCGCCACCGCCACCACCGCCGCCTAGTCAACAGGAGGACACCCAGAGCCAGATGGGTGAGGGTAGTCATTTGACGGGGGCTATGCAGACTATCCCCATACTTGCTGAGGATCGTGACGAGATCGATCGCCGGCTGAATGCTTTCCGTAAGCATAAGCCACCTTCATTCGACGGATCGTATGATCCCATTGCTGCTGCTAGATGGCTTCAGGCGCTAGACAAGATTTTCCGGATCATGCAGTGCACCGATCCGCAGAAGCTGTTGTTCGCCACTTATATGCTGGAGGGCGAGGCCCATGAGTGGTGGACCAACCTTTCTCAGGTCTACGAGATGCAGGGTCATGTGATGACGTGGCCATTCTTCGAGGAGAGCTTCCTGGGTCAGTACTTTCCTTATGACTCACAGGAGAGGAAGCAGGGGGAGTTTGACCGGTTGGTACAGGGCTCGTTGTCTGTTGACGAGTACCTGGCCAAGTTTAATGAGCTGGTGAAGTTTTCACACTTCAGGATGGCGAGGCCTACTCCTACATTCTTGGCTGCTAAGTTCCGCAGGGGACTTAATGAGGATATTGCTGGTTACTTAGCTGGGTCTGCATCCAGAGATTTTGGGACACTGGTTCAGCAGTGTCGTGATATTGAGGACTTCTACAGCACGAGTAAGGCCAAGAAGGCCAAGATGGAGGTACCGCAGGGTACCGGCGGTTCTACTCCCTGGAAGAACAAGAATTTTGCCAACAAGGGCAAGGGCAAACCGTTGGCGGCTAAGCAAGCGCCAAACCAGTTCAGAAAGACTGCCGCTCAGGGGAACACAGCTAGACCTCCTGCTCCCAGATGTTCTGGATGCGGGAAGTCACATTTTGGGCCGTGCTCTACCGGTCAGCTGATTTGCTTCCAGTGTGGCAAGGAGGGCCACTACTCGAGAGATTGCCCGACGGCGAGAGTTGCTGCAGTGCAGGCTGTGCCATTGCAGATGGTTCCTACTGGGGCACCAACCGTGCCACCTACCACCGGACGAGTCTACACACTTGATCGTCAGTCGGACAGAGCTCCGAACCTGGTCAGAGGTACTGTTACCATTGGTGGATCAGCTATTGATGTTTTATTTGATTCCGGGGCAACGCACTCTTTTGTTGCTACCCCTATTGCTGTGGGGCTTGAGTTGCCCAGTGATGTGCTTTCTCCACCGATGCGGGTGACCACCGCCACCGGAGAAAAATGTTTGACCTCCACTGTTCATCGCGATGTAGCATTTCAGTGGGATGGCCGTGACTTCTTGGTAGATCTGATAGGATTACCGATGGCCAACCTTCAAATTATTCTGGGCATGGATTGGTTGTCCAGAAACTGTGCAATGATTGATTGCTGTGCCAAGAAAGTGGTGATGTCTCCGGGTGGGTCCACAGCCAGTTCCTCACCGTTCATTTCAGTCCTGCAGGCGAGGAGGGCCTTGAGAGCAGGGGCATTTGGCTATGTCATGTTGGGAGGTTTGGTGAGTGGGACACAGGAGGATCTCACTGGCATTCCTGTGGTGAGGGAATTCCTCGAGGTGTTTCCTGAGGAGATTCCTGAGTTTCCACCACAGAGGGAGATAGAGTTCTCCATTGACTTATTGCCTGGTGTGGGGCCTATATCGTTGGCTCCATACCGGATGTCGCCACCAGAGTTGGCGGAGCTGAAGAAGCATATCGAGGAGCTTTCAGCAAAAGATTTTATTCGGCCGAGTGTGTCTCCCTGGGGAGCACCGGTCATATTTGTAAAAAAGAAAGATGGGACCATGCGGTTGTGCACCGACTACAGACAGTTGAACAAGGTGACAATCAAGAACAAGTACCCTCTTCCACGCATTGATGATTTGCTGGATCAGCTCAGGGGTGCTTGCGTGTATTCAAAGATCGATCTCCGGTCCGGTTATCATCAGATACGGGTTAAGCCGGAGGATGTCCCAAAGACAGCATTTCGCTCGAGGTACGGGCACTACGAGTACTTGGTGATCCCGTTTGGACTCACCAATGCACCCGCAGTATTCATGGACTACATGAACAGAATCTTCCAGCTGTACCTGGATCAGTTTGTGATCGTCTTCATTGACGACATCTTGATCTACTCCAAGACGGAGGAGGAGCATACCGAGCACTTGAAGATTGTGTTACAAGTGCTAAAAGAGAAGAAGCTCTATGCGAAGCCGTCAAAATGCGAGTTTTGGCTCAAGGCGGTGAAATTTCTGGGTCATGTGATTTCTGCTAATGGAGTTGCAGTTGATCCTAACAAGATTGAGGCCGTGATGGATTGGGAGAGGCCCAAGACGGTTACAGAAGTGAGAAGCTTCTTGGGTTTGGCAGGTTACTATCGGAGGTTCATAGAAGGATTCTCCAAGATGGTGCTACCGATGACTCGCCTTACCCGAAAGGAGACTCCATTCGTGTGGACACATGAGTGTGAGGAGTGTTTCCAGGAGTTGAAGGAGAGACTGACTACTGCTCCAGTGTTAGTTCTTCCTGATCCTGCGGAGCAATTCGAGTTGTACTGCGATGCCTCTGGCAAAGGACTTGGTTGTGTGCTGATGCAGAAAGGGAAAGCGGTTGCTTATGCTTCAAGACAGTTAAAACCTCATGAGGAGAACTACCCGACTCACGACTTGGAGTTGGCAGCCATTGTTTTTGCTTTCAAGATTTGGAGGCATTACCTGTTTGGCATGAAGTTTGCTGTATTCAGTGATCACAAGAGCCTGAAGTATCTGTTTGACCAGAAGGAGTTGAACATGAGACAGCGAAGATGGATGGAGTTTTTGAAGGACTACGACTTTGAGTTGAGGTACCATCCTGGCAAAGCCAATGTGGTAGCCGATGCCTTGAGTCGGAAATCCGTGAGCTTATCCAGCTTAATGATGAACGACTACGAGATGATCGAGAAGTTCAGAGACTTGAGAGTGAACTCCTTGTTTGGGGGTGCACTGCTTGAGATGGAAACAGCAGAAGTGATTAACGAGCTGATGGAAAAGATCAAAGAGGCGCAAGTGCAAAGAGAGTGCCTCGATTATGTGAAGAATCAGGACGGTGTGTCTTGGAACGCTGACGGATTGCTGTTGTTCCAGAAGAGGATAGTTATTCCTCGAGGGCCTTTGACTGAGGAAGTTATGGCAGAGGCTCATAAGGGCCGGTTCACTATCCACCCTGGTGCCACAAAAATGTACCAGGACTTAAAAAGGAATTTTTGGTGGCCGGGCATGAAGAAGGACATAGCGGTCTACGTGTCCAAGTGTCTGATTTGTCAGAAGGTGAAGATCGAGCACCAGAAACCGTCTGGTAAACTTCAACCTCTGGAGATTCCACAGTGGAAGTGGGAGAGTATTTCCATGGACTTCGTGGTGGGATTGCCCAAAACTCAGGCTGGTTGTGACTCTATCTGGGTCATCGTGGACAGATTGACCAAGTCTGCCCATTTTCTTCCAGTGAAGGTGAGCTTCACTACAGAGCAGTTGGCCAAGCTATATGTCCGCGAGATTGTGAGGCTTCACGGGGTGCCCGAGAGTATCATCAGTGATAGGGACCCGAAGTTCACATCTCGGTTCTGGGAGGCGCTGCAGGAGGCTTTTGGTACGCAGTTGCGATTGAGTACCGCCTATCACCCTCAGACTGACGGACAGACTGAGCGGACCATCCAGACATTGGAGGACATGTTGAGAGCTTGCACGTTGGAGCAGGGTTCTGCATGGGATAGGTACCTTCCGTTGGTTGAATTTTCATACAACAACAGTTTTCATGCTAGTCTGGGCATGGCACCCTACGAGGCGCTGTATGGTAGGAGGTGTCGGACTCCTACTTGCTGGTCTGAGGCTGGAGATAAAGAGCTTTTCGGCTTGGACTTTGTCCAAGATACTACCCTTCAGATCCAGATGATCAGGGAAAAGTTGAAGCAGGCGCAAAATCGTCAGAAGAGCTACTACGATGTCAAGCATCGACCTCTGGAGTTCAGTGAGGGTGAGCACGTGTTTGTGAAACTTTCACCTGTCACCGGTGTTGGACGGGCACTCGGCGTGAGGAAGTTGAGCCCGCGATTCATAGGGCCCTACCAGATCCTTGGTAGAGTAGGACCAGTTGCCTATCGACTCGCCTTACCTCCGAACCTAGCCAACATCCACGACGTGTTTCACGTGTCTCAGCTTCGAAAATACATAGCAGACCCTTCGCACGTGGTGCAGCCGGATGATGTGGAGGTTCGGGAGAACCTAAAGACTCCCGTCGGACCACTCAAGATTCTCGACCGAGGCGAGAAACAGCTTAGGAGCAAGATCATTCCGATGGTCAAGGTGCAGTGGACTGGGCGTAGTCCCGAGGAGTGTACCTGGGAGCGAGAGGACGAGCTTCTCCGACAGTATCCCGACTTTCGAGACAGGTATGTTTCTGATTTTGAGGACAAAATCCTTAAAAAGGTGGGGTGAATGTAAGAACCCGCACCGCTAATTAAGGTAATTAGTAAATTAATTATGATAATTAGGAAATAATTACATAATTGACCCTAATAATTATTAATGGGCTTAGATAATTATATTGAGTGAGTATAAATGCTGAAAGTCGCTTTTCGGAAGAAAAGCGCAGATACCGGTTCTGCTACTCGGTATAAATGCGTACCGGAAAAGTATCCCGGAAAATTATAACGAATGCATGATAATTACTAGAATATTATGTAGGACTTGTAAAACAAGTTTCAAGTCAAAATGACGTAATCTGATGCCAGAACTGATACTGGCTATGGAAAAGCGCGTACCGGAAAGGTGCTCCGAAAAATAAAATAAAAATATGACAAATCTTAGAAAAATGCGTAGGTCTAGAATCCGAAGTTTGGGATCAAGATCTTTTACTTTGCGATTAAGGCTAATACTGCGCGATTGGTGGCCTTGCCTATATATAGGCCCATTATGGGCACAAAACCCTAGATTTTAATATTCCTACGTTGGGGGCTTTGTTGCTGCAGCTGCCATTTCCTTTCTCCTCCTTCTCCTTCCTCTTCTTCTTCTTCTTCTCTTCTTCTTTCTTCACCATTCCTCCTTCCAAGCAACTAGAGTGTGTCTTGGGTGAGGGTGGTGCAACCTTTTCTGAGTTGAGAAGGCTGTGTGTGTGAGGTTAGTGAGCTGAACTTGAAGCTTTAGTGATGGCTACTTTGTGGTAGTCATTGTAAGCTTCAAAGTGCCTTCTTGTGGTGCAAGAACCCACCTTGAAGTGCCATTTTCGTGCTCATACTTAGGCTGAGTTTGAAGTGTCTTGAGAGGGCTCCAAGAGCACAACTTGCCTCTGTTTTGAACTTTGGTAAGTTACCTCACTATGATCATGGGTTTATAATGCTTAAAGTTGATGTCTTGACCATGTTTAATGAGTAAACAAGAGGGTATAAGGTATATGAACCTAAAATGAACTAAAGATGCATGCTTTAACGTGTACATGTGTTAAAAGTTGGACCTTTGGGATGGATATTCACGAAATGCAGAAACTGCATTCTGTCGTGAGATATCCGGATATTTGTCGAACAGATATCCGGATATCAGTATCCGGATATGGTATCCGGATATTGATATCCGGATATGGGATCTGGGGTATCCGGATATGACATATCCGGATATGTCCAGAGTGATATCCGGATATGGAATATCCGGATATGCCCCTTCTGATATCCGGATATCCTGGGTTCTGCGCAGACAGTAGCTGTACTGTGTGAACAGTAAGCTATGGGGTGTGTGTGGACCCTAGTTTAAGGAAGTTGAACTTCTATAATAAAGGGACTAAGTCAGAATCACATGATTAAGGGCTTATGGCTTTGTTGGAAGCCTTAAGACATAAAACGTTAAGGAAAGGCGTAGTCTTTAAGTTGTATGCATGTTGTGCATTAATATTGACTTGTTAAATGGTCCATATCAGATTGTGATACTGCTGTTTGTGGACTAGTGAGTGGTTGGACTCTTGGCTTGGATAGCTAGCTTGCAAGGTAAGCTTTCGTGTCCTCGGTTTAGCCATTTTGATGTTCCACCATGTCCCATGGGGATGGGTTTATGCATGCTGTGTTACATGCTTTGATTATTTTGGAAATGCTGTTGAGCTGTTTATATGTAATGAGCATTATGATATGCATGTGGTGTCCACCTAGACGGCAATCCTGAGTATGTAGTACATACAAGATGGAGAAGCATGTGGGTGAGGTGCAGGTAGTATCCATGTACTCATGTAGGCATAGACGTATTCCTACATTTCTCTGGCCAGTAGATTTGAAAGCACACATGACATGATTAATTGCTGCATCGCATAGTTTTGGAACTTATATTGTAAATACTGTTTTTGAACTTATATTACACATGTAAGTGAGCTTGGGGTGGAGACCCCTCCTTGAGGACCCCTCGTCTTACTGAATGATTTCTTATGCTGACTGCTGTTAGTTTTCCGAGATGTTTTCTCAGTTTATGTTATGACCCCACATGTTTGGGGACGCTTATTTAATGTTGTAATTAAAGTATCAGGATTCTGACGATAACCTACGCATTGTTGGTGCATGGGGTTTGTCCATGCCACATGATGGCCTACAACACTGATGCTTAACAAATTGTAGATTTATAATATCCAAAAACAAAAACAAATTGTAGATTTATAATAAGGGCTTTGTTTATCTCATTTTACATGAGATAAACAATTGTGTGCCTTTGGCCTACACACAACAAAAGGTAGTTTATAATAAGAATCCCACCACACAAAAAAGAGTTTTTTTTTCTCTCATCTTACCTATAGGTCACACTTATACTTTTATCTCTACAACATGAGATAATATTTTTCCTACAACATAAGAAAAATATATCCCCTATAATAATTGTTGAAATAGTTCAAACATTCAAGCTTTGTTTAAAAAGTAATGAATGTACTTTTTGTTTCTATTTTTTATCTCTCACTTGGTTGTGTTCCATTTTGTGGTAAACTTTCCTTTGCTCTAATCTCGTTATAAACAAAGGGCAATGCTTTTCTCATGTTATTAGAGAGGAGGGAACTCTCCTACACACTCAAATTCATGATAGGACCCACACATAAAAGATAAAGAAAACAAAAAGAATTATTGCACGCAAAACGGACTCTCACTAACATTAGAAAGAGCTCTCCTACAATATAAGAATTCTTTTTCCCATAAACAAATATACTCATTGAAATATAAATATCAAAAGTCCGCACAAATAGTTCATAAGAAAAACTAGTTGCTTGACAGTTGACATCAAGCCACTTGATAAAGTTGAAGACAAGAAATTTCTCATTTCCATATTTAAGCTTTGGAGACGGCGAACAAAATATCATTGTTCACCAATTTTTTTACCTAAATGTCACGTTAACAGTCTTATTTCCCATTCTGCCCCGAGACAAGTTTGTTACCCGGTGTAGCGAATTCGGTTTGCTGACGTGTCACGTTTCTAGTGGATATCAAGTACCAAAATAAAAAAAAGTTTGAAGGTCGTTACATGGGGTAGCGAACTTGGTGTTCACTAGAAACGTGACATGCCAGCAAACCGAGTTCGCTACACTGGGTAGCGAACTTGCCTCCGTGGCAGATTGGAAAATAAGACTGTTCGCGTGGCATTTAAGTAAAAAAATTGGTGAACAGTGGCACTTTGGTAATTGTTCGTCAGCTTTGTCAGTTGCAACAAACTTATTTAATTTCTCAAGCAAATAGGACAATATTTGAATAAGGTAATTTCAAAATATACAAGGTTTACCTACTAAAGTTGTCATTAATTTGTCCTTGTCGATTACATATATAGTTCATGGATAACGTACATTGACTCATAAAGCGAAGAAGAACTTAATTTCGAAACATAATTATCATTATAATTGGTAAATGTTCCCCCTATTTCTATCTCATTTTTTAGAATATTAAGAGGGGGGGAAAAGAGCTAGCATTGAAATTGAATATTCAAAGCAAGATGCAAATTGCGTTGAACGGTCACCAGAAGCAACATTCATCCAAAATGCAGCAGCAACAGAGAGCAGCCAAACTGCATGTGTCATATATCACTGAGATATTTATCACGAAAGAGCATCAAGAGAAACTACCAACATAGTGTCATGCCCGTGCAAGAAAAATAGAAAAGAAAATAAGGAATAATATCCAAAGAGGTGAACTTGCCACAAATCACAAACACCAGCATCAATATCGTGTAAATATCAAACAAACATATATTTAATTTTAATAAACCATCGCGTATCCCGTAACCAGTCGTTAAATGGGGTTGACTAATCCGACAGTACCTAAGGGTAGCAAAGTTACACTACAACGTATTTAATACAACTGCTATGAAATTTCAACATAAATAACCGAATTTGCGAAACAAAAGTGCAAGTCCATCGCTGATCGTTGTCTCCAAAAATAACAGTTCAAATAATTGTTACACTTAGCATTAAATGTCTTCAGAAAGCACAACTCTGTACTTCTCAAAACTTGCAACTCCTAGCAGGGTGTTAAAGGGCAGGAAACCCATTCGTCTGGTACTCTATTGTTGCTTTCCAATTCAACAATAAAACCTTTCTTGCCGGTGCCAATTTGCCTAACAAAAAATAGTCGTTCCCCCTCCCCCCTCCTTTTTATAAGCAAGATTTTAAATTGTTGTTGCGGTTTGTGCTTAATTATATGAAAATTATCTGCATTATTGTACATTTTACAATAATTATAGTTTTATTATTATTATTATTATTATTATTATTATTATTATTATTATTATTATGAGATATCCAAAATAAAAATTAGATAAGCAATATTAAATATAAATAAATTAATAGCAACGGTAGATTATTTTTCACCTCTTTAAGAATAAGAAACTCTATTGATTCACTTATATAGAATGACTCATATAATTAAAAAATTAAAGATGCAATGACCAAGATTGGGGTGTAAATGATCATGACCATTACTTTATTGTATTTTGTAATAACTTCATTGAACCCACTTTTTGCTGCTTTCTTTCCTTCCATAATCATACACAGTAGATTCTGGGTGTCGACAAAGCTGTTCTTCAAGTTAAACAGAATGATGTATAATTCTTGATACAATTTCATGACACCTAATTTTATTCTAAAATTAAAATTAAGTTTAGCAGTTCAGATTCAGATTATATTTTGCCTTTATGTTGTACCAGCTAGTAACTTTATCAGGATTGATATCAACTCCGAAGGGTGCTTGACATCAACATCTCTTGAACCAAGAATCTATGAAAACAACATAGCGTGCCGTGCGAGCGAGAATATCTTTGGTACTACAGATGTACCGAAAACTCAGTGTATCTTTCATTCATGTTATGACACGTGTCTTACCTTATATCAAATCACTCTCTCTTCTAATTTTAAAATAATTTATTTATTATTGATTTGACAAAAGTAAGACACGTGTCACTATATGAATGGAAGATGCACCGAATTTATGGTACATCCCGTAGCACCAAAGAAATTTTCTATGGGAGAAGAGTAAGAGTATTTACCAGCCCCTGAGGAGAGATGAGCAACCAGTACCATAGTTGTGATACTGATTGTAAGGCCGAAGAGGAGGTGGAGTTGCAGATGGTGGAGGATACTCTCCATAGAAGTAACCTTGATAGCTACGCGGTGAACGATCAAAGCCAGGGTAACCAGGTGGTGCCGGTGCTTGTGGTGGAGGAGGGGGGTATGGAGCAGGGTACCCTGAATCCAATGATCATAATCATATCGTATTAGATTACATCAAATACAATTGGCGTGAAATCTGATTAGCAAATTTTTGCAGCTATAATAAGAAGCCCAAAAAGAAAGAAAGAAAGAAGTGAACTTGCCTGGAGAGGAGGAGTGAGACTCGTGCCTAACATGGTAAGCCAGACTCATAGCGTAAATAATTAAGAGACTTCTAACAGCATGTTACAAAAACTTCGTTCTGTACTTATAGTAATCGATCAACCAAGATATATATGAGCTCTGATTGCGACCAACAAGGAAGATGAGGATAAGGATATATACATCTTGCAGGAAATTTCCTCTTTTTTATTTTTCTTTCTTTCGTAGAAAACGGCATCAATATCATATTTGTCCAAATGTGCAGGTAAAGAGACACACGTCCGAACTACCCAACCAGGTGTCTGTCATGAGTCAATCGACCATATTAACTTGCTTTCGATCTTATCCACCACTACAAACCGTGCATGTTAAAAACGGATTCAAATAAGCTGTGTCTCCTTTTCAAATATGATCTGTAGTAAATTGGTTCATAATCAATTAAGTAAAAAGTATATAACTAGTCAATGCGTTAAGATTTTGGGGGTTAAAATATGTGTCGGACTTATTTGATATGATTGATTTAGCTTAGCTCATTAGTGGTGGTCTCCTGTCACGGGTTTTTTCTGGACCCACTATCGAAGTCGGGCTCTGCTCGAGTTAACCTGGTGATTGGCTAGGAGGCAGATTAAGTACTTGGGCCCTGGGGTACTTGATTAAGGAGGAGCATATCAATGTTATATGAAAATATATAAGGGGGAGGACATGATATAACTTAACCTATTGGTGGTCGTCCCTCAGCCACGAGCTCCCCGGACCCGCCTCACATCATTTATCCAAAATGATGATAAATTTTAAAACATATAATAATAAGAGTAAGGATATTCTAACTACAAAAAACTCTTACTATTAACTTACTACTCATCACATTACCATTGGATCAAAGAGAGAATATTAAAAAGTTTTTGAAGAGAGAGAAAATGTTAATCTAATGGTGATTAGATAGATAGTAAGTTGGTAGTGAAAAATTTTAGTAGTGAGAATATCCTCCTCTAATAACATATATAACATATAGTTAAAGCTACCGTATACGAATATACATAAATGCAACAAAGAAAATTATTATTAGACATTGTATCTTAAGACAATATTGTCTTTTGTATGGTGCCTAAGATTCTTGGACAATTTTCTCACATGATAGAATAGATTACCTCTATTTTCGTAGGAACACTCCATTTTCGTAGCAACACTTTCGTGTAGAATAGCCTCATCGAACTCAACTATAGTACCAATGGCATGACAAAAAAACACACATTTCCAAATCAAACTTCTTATTCACAAAATAATTAATTCAAAATTAATTTCAACAAATATTTCAGTTAAAAAAATTATTTTTTAAATGATAATATTTTTTTCCTTAGTCATCAATTTTTTTTCGAAACAGTTATCAATTTTATTTCACTAAATTATTATTATTTAATTAAAAGAACAGACAAAAAATACAATTCCGTTAAATTCACGCACCTTCTAATCCTTAGAAACTAATACTTTAAATATCTTAAATATTAATTTTGTAAAAGCGAAACGCTATAGGTTATGCAGATAAAAGCGTTAAAACAGTTCTTATAGGCTTCTTTGATTTATGTTTCTAATTTTTTTTTTAAAAAAAAAAACTAGTTTAAAAAGAATTATTTCGTAAAATTTCTTAAAACAATAACTATTTTTTTGTTTTTAAAATAAATAAATAAAAAGATAAATTAGAGATGTTCTCAAAAATTATTTTTTGATTTTATTATTTTTGCAGTGGCAATTTTATAATTATGAGAATTCATTAATAATATTTTTGTAAATAAACTTAACTTCTTTTTAATTTATTTATTTTTTTGGTAAACTTCTTTTTAATTTTAAATTACTTATAATCATTTCACCAAAAAAATACTTATAATCGCAATCTTGAAATTATGAAAGTTTATTAATGACATTCTTGTAAATAAAAACAGCAATATTGCAACCTGAATTAAAACTAGGCTATTGTTTACCGAAAAAAAAAAAAAAAAGACTAGGCTATTTGTAACGAACGCTGCTTGGGGAAAGCCAGTAACAGAGTGCGAATTTGCAGCTTGAGACGCTGTTCAAACAGACATTCGCAACAGATCATATCCTTATGAAGACCTCAACGGTCAACATGACTTTTACTTGATATCTTTCTGCTTTGTTTCGATTTTTCTTTCTTTTGTGGAGTTCCACGTTGGAAGCTTAAACAATGACTTGTGAAAAAATAAAGCCTTTTGTTGTCGGAATATCTGATTAAATATCCATTTTGAACTTTATAGATTCATTAGATATAAGGAGAACGATAGATTTTTTGGTTTTCTAGCTAGCATAAAGATGATAACTTGGAGTGGTTTATAGCGATGGAATAGTGAGAACAGAGGAAGCAATCTACAAATATAAATAGTAGTAGCAGGTCCGTCCATGTCACGTGGCCCTATTGAATTCATTATCATTGGGGTGGGTCGCCTTCAAGATATCTAAGCGGATCAATGACAAATCTTAAGAATAGGGTAGCTATAACATGGGACCAGACCCAATTGAGAATGATAGCCATGCAAGCTATATAACACACCCGTGATTGCATACTTTTCCTTTTAATGAACAGTTGTCATATATACTTTGCAAGCTGCATGATGAAAGTGCAGCAGCCAAGAATTGTTCCTTTTAATGGAAAAGGATAAAAGGTGAATTGGAGCAACGAGGTAGACGGAGCTTGTCCTTTGTCCTCATCAAAAAGAACTCCTAACCTCTTCCATTCATCAGTATCAAGCCATTTGTCTAAGTCTTTGACCAACTGAATAATTGAGAGTAAGATATAAAGTAAATGAACTCGCACTAAGCCACTAAGATTGATTGATCAAGTGGTAAAGGATTTAGGTTAGTTGTATCAGGTGATGTATTTAATTCTCACTTGTATCAACAACAAAAAAATAGTTACACAGACACTTACATCTACCTCCCTTTCTCCACATATAGTGCCTTCCCATCTATCTCTTTCTATCTGGTACAACAAGGCACAGCTGCCTGCTGCCACTGTCACTGCGGCCTTTATCCATAGATTCCCTACTGTTGTGTCAAACAAGTAAAAGAAAAGATTCCTTTGTTTTCTCGCAGTCCAGCTATGCCTATAACAGTCCTTTTGGACCATCTCCTTTCATCTGCATTCTGCCCCCAAACCTCCACTTTCCCTATCTCCCATTCTAATTAATTTGGAATCTTTCAGAACCGTGGACCTGCGAGCTAGTAGAATATGCATTCCATGTCGCACTTTTTATCTTCCCACTTTATAATTATAATCTATGTACCATCATATATCATATTACACCGTACTTCGAAACAAGATTTATTGTTTTCAACTCGAAGCATTTTCTAGTGGTAAATACGCTGTTGTCATGTGAGCTGTGACTTAGGTAATTGTTCTTCCGAGTTTAATGGGCGACCATTAGATGCCTACTTAAGGGGTCATTCCTTTACTTCCTTAAATTTAGACTTTATATCTCACTCCTCGCAAAACTCACTAATTAAGTCTGGAGGAGTGTTTGCCTCACAAATTGCACTCTGGCCCATTGGGCTAAACAACTATGGTTCTATTTCTCATAATTAGAGAATATTTTCACATATATGAAGACCTCCTTTCTAGCTTCTGAAAATACTTATTATATCCAATATTTTCATGAGTTGTTATTCTGCTGAAATCTAGAGTTATTATGGCTTTTCACCATCCCCTTTCTTAATCCATGGCTGAGACACTCACAATGTCTCTTCCTTAGAACTTTTAGTCTACACCACTGCATCTAAAAAAATGTTACATTGAGATATTTCACCCTATCAAGGGAAATAGACCTAAGTTCCTCATTAAACAATTCATTGGCATTGTCTGTAGGGCAATGGTAACTCATATTCTTATTCATATGCTTATGAAGCTCAAGCAACCACCAGAAAACACAGATCTCACAAAAACTTATAAGCTAAAATAGTTTAAACCAGAAGAACCCAGCAACCCAAAGCTCACACCCCTAAGTGTCATGTAGATCGTAAAGAACCTTGGGATACACCAACCCAAAAGCTGGCTCAAAGAGTGGGAGTGCCCAAGGCCTTATAAAGGCCACATTAGTTGCACATACAACCAATGTGAGACTATATATCTCAACACGCCCCCTCACACGTGAGCCCATTGAGCTTGAAGAGTGGATGATGCAACAGGCCCAGCTTACCTGTGCTAAGAAATTCCACAAGAGAAAGTGGGGGCGGCAAGGATCGAACACTAAGGCTCTGATACCATGTAAAGAACCTTGGGATACACCACCCCAAAAGCTAGCTCAGAGGGTGGGAGTGCCCAAGGCTTTATAAAGGCCACATTAGTTGCACATACAACCAATGTGGGACTATATATCTCAACATAGATACTCTCTACAAAGACTCTGTCTCATCTATTCAAGCCCTAAGGGCTTGAGTTGCTGTTGGGCAACCTATTGCTCAAGTTATTGCTATTGTCATTGCTAGCCCAGTCATTGTCTTAGAAGAAGGAACTTGTGCGGTGATTGATAAAATAAGAGGGGAAATGCAACACCTTACCTCTGTCAGTTGACCCTTCAGACCCAGCAACAACAACCCTGACTGAAGCTCAAGCTAAGAGCATAGGTCCATCTCAAGTTCCCAACCCCTTCACCAACCAATTGTTCCAGCAGGACAGCATGTTGTCGTAGGCAACAGTCTGTTGTGTTACTCGAGCGCAACAACTGGTTGTTCACGCTCTCTCCATCAATAGTTGTTGAGACTTCGGCAAATGCACCGGTCGTACAAGTGATAGAGGGGTAAAATAATTGGGGTTGTCATTCTCACGAGACTGATTACCAGTCACTAATTTATCTATGCGATTAAAGTGGATCGATCTTGAAACAGTTTTTTTGAGAATATTCATTTAACTTATAAAGACATAATTCTAAAGAAAATATTTTTAATTTTCAATATTAAAATTATAGAACAGTATTCAAGAACGAAGAACACGAAGAAAAAGGTTTAACTTTTAATTAATAACAAACATATATAGGGACTCTACTTCCCCAACAATAGAGGGCAATATGGGTTGAACCCGACGGGTAGAGGTGGAAAAGCGGGCTGCCCGCCCCGCCTCGCCCCGCCTTTGAAGGTGGGCTAGATATCTCAGCACGCCTCGCCCAGTTTGGCGGGCAGGCCGGCCCGGCCCGGCGGGCTCAGCCCATTTTTCCAGCTCTACCGACGGGTCAACCCGCCAAAACGGGGCGGGTTTGGTTATATATTTCAACCCACCAACACGCCTCAACCCGCCCCGTTGGGTTGTGGGTCAAAACGGGTTGGCGGTGGGTTGGCCCGCCGGGTCAATTTTTTCTTTTTTTACTATTAGGTAGTATTTTAGTTGTTTTTAAGATTTTGTGATATCTAATTTTTTGTTATCTTAGTACTCTCTAGTAAAAATATAGAAGAAAAACTTTATTTATGACAAAGGTAATTTATTTATGGAGATAAAAACAAGTTTGTAAAGAATATATAACTAAATATTAACATACATTTAGATTTAATATTCGAAAAAAACTAAGGGGAATGTGATATGAAAATAAGTAATATTATAATATTTATAAAATATAATTTATTTTTTATTTTTTAAGCGGGTTGACCCGCCAACCCACCATAAAATGGGGCGGGTTGGGATTTTCAACCCAAATTCAAGTGGCGGGGCGGGGCGGGCCAACCCACTTTTGACGGGTTGGTGGCGGGGCGAGGCTGGCCAACCCGTTTTTCCACCCCTACCCAACGGTTTCCTAATGAGTCTAACTTTCATGCAATCAACATTCACAATCAATTATCGACAATTCTTTCTAAACTAACTAAACTATCAATCCCTTGGTGATTTTAGTTCTTTACTTTAGTCGAAAGCCTTAAAACCTTAGATCCTTTTTCTAGAGCAAGTATTAACCCCTTAGATCCTTTTTCAACATTTACATTGATCCGAGGCGGTTAAATCGTAACTGCCTCTAAATACACACTGGGGGCAATTAAAATAATCGCCCAAATTGAATATTTAGAGGCAGTTAAAATACGTCAATTAGAGGAAGCTACATCACAACCGCCTCTAAATTTCACTGGGCCGATTATTTTAACCGCCTCTAAAGTCCATTCAGAGGTTGTTACGATATAACCGCCACCAAATGTATATTAGATGCGGTTAACATAACTATCCCCGATAAACATTTGGAAGTGGACAAAGGCTTTGTTCACAATGTTTCGCCAATGATATTCAAAGAGTGAGATCTCTTTGTTCAACTATTGGATCGTCCTCAAATTTGATCAATTTATTCTTCTCTTGTAATACTTTTATTTGATCATTTAGATTTTTTAATTGAATCATCTGGTGTTATATATAAATTTCCAAAGATAGTTGTTCCACATTTAAAAAACCATTTTTCCTTCACTTTGAAGTCCCACCACATTGGATAACCGTTGCTCATCCTTCTCCATTACCTTCTATATAAGAACCCACACTTAGACACTGACACACACTATAACGACCCTAACTGGTAAATCTTAATCAGAGATTTAATTTAAGGATTTAAACACCATAATTAGATTCAGAGTGAGATTTTGAGTATTTTGACTGTAATCATGACTAGCTTATGAACAGTGCGTTCTGTCGGATAATCTGCAGTCTTGTGAATTAACCGGTAGAGCTTAAATGAGCAATATGACGTTAGAGACATAATTTGATAATTCTGATGCCAAATATGAGTTCAGAATGAAAATTTGTACAGTCTGACACTTTCCGTGAAAATCTCGTGAATAGTGTTTTCTACTGGGTATTTTGTACTGTTGTTTAAGCAACCGATAGAGTCCAGAAATAAATGATTGATGAAATAAGAATAAGAAAGTCCAATATATGCCACGCAAGTCAAAATAGACACAAGAATGATAAGTTTATAAGTTTTAAGTTTCGTAAGCAAACGACGTACAGTTAGCGATTCACAGTGCATTTCGTCAAAAACGGTGCAGAAATCATATTGTGAATTATGAATATTGTTCCTTAGCAAATAAAAATTAATGTAAATGAGTTCAGAAAAATAAAATTATGTCTGTAGCTTTAAGTTAGTTCCGGGTCATTTTAAGTGAAAATACGCTAAAGAAAAACATCCGGTAAAAGGCCACATGTGCCTATATATCCTAGTCACTTAAGTGGATCACTATTCCCTCAAAATTCTCTCTCTTCCTACCCGAGCTGCTCATCTATAAAGGGGGGGTTAGGGTTTGAAACTTTTTGTTTGATTTCTCCATCAGCAATCCTCCAAATCCAAAAGTCTATTACACGAAATTGATAGTAAACCACGCAATGAATCCATTCCACCAATTAGTTTGAGCTATAGTTGCTTGTGTGAGGAGATCTTCCCTTTTCCCTTTTTGGTTTACTATTCATCAATGGTGAAAAATGGAGCTTTTGTTGGAGCTTTTCTTGGTGAATGTCCTCTAGGCTTTGGATAAGTGATTAGAGATAACAAAACTCTACTCCTATGGTTTGATTTTTGTTATTTAAGTTTTGAGATTTTGAAATGTGTTTTTGGTGGGAATCTTGTAATTGAAATGAGAAAGTTTGTGATGTGTTAGTATTGGTAATGATTTCTAATGTAGTAGTTGACATTAACATGTTCAAAAAAAATTGAAAGAAATCCCATGTCTCCCTTCCACTATGTTTCGGCCTTGATAGAGTGATGAGGGAATGATGTGCAAAAAATTTAATTCATGTATTTGGAAGGCTAATATGTTGGAGTAACTGGAATTTTAGTGAATTAGTGAGAGTACCAAAATAGAAAAAAAACCTATGTTATGATATCTCTATGTTTCAGCCCTAATGAACCATAAAAGAGTTTGATGTTCAAAATTTAATTGGACCTAGTGGATACATGCATATGTATGTGCAAGTTGCAATTTAAGTGAATAAAATGAATTGTAAAAGAAAAGGATCCTTGTAAGTTCCCTTGGAGATTTCGACCTAATAGAGGGATTTTAGGAATAGATTAAGTTACATTTTATTTTAATAAAATGTGGAGCTTCCAATGCATGAGATTGACGAGTTTAAGAAGTGAAATGACTTTAAAAATAGTTGAAAGAAATATTTGTTCCCTTTGTGTGTACCCACGGCCTTATGGAGAAAAATGGCATGAAATAAGTTTGAAATTCTCTTGTGAGTACTTAGTTAATTTAGGGAACATTAACGATTATAAAATGGTCTTGACTTGTGTACTGGAATATGATTGGCAAAAATGTAAAGAAACGAAAGTAAGCGATAAAATGTATGCCTTATGTAAGAATCATGGCATTGGATCATTTTATTGATTTTATTGTGGATTCTTCTCCAGGTGTGCGTAGGGACTGAAAAGGATCGGAATCTTATTGAAGCTATATAAGTAACTTGTGCCACAAGTAAGCGGATTGGTAAAGCTTCAAGAGGTAAGCTATATGTTTAAGGAGTCTTTTCCTGCTTGAGTGCTCCACCATAGCTAGTGAACTGTGGTTGGATTGTATGATTGTTTTGATGCTTTATATAGATGCATTTATATAGCGCTATTTGATAACATGATATGATTTGTTCTGATATGATTTTTGTATTGATTGTATGGTACACTGATGTCTTCTTGGGATTTCCCTGAGATTGACGATGTACGCCTCTGACATGTTCTGGTTCCGCTTGGGGTCCTCCCTTGGGAACACGTGCATTAATTTCCACTTGGGGTCCTCCCTTGGCAATTACGGCACACGCCTCTGATATGATATGGATATATGTTTTGCTCTGTTATGTTATCTGTTAGATTTTGCATTTGTATACTTTGTATCTGACTTTCATGCAGGAGTGAGCCGAGGGGTATGGAGAATTCTCTATAAATCTGGAGCTTATTGAGATTGTTATCTCACCCCTCTTTGGGGACATCATTTCAGGTTCTCAGATTCCCGGTGAGCTCTCACTAGGCAGGGACGCGTCCCTTGGTTGAGGCATTCGACGGACCACATTTTTGAGTAGCTGTAGGCTACTTCTATTTTGGAGTGTATTTATGTTATTTAGTATTTCAGTATTTTGTGGATCATGATGTCTGATCCTTTACTTTGTATATGGCCTGTATATGTTTTGTACATGTCTTTCAGTTTGATGCATGTACATTTGTGTATTCAGGCATGTTGAGATGACTATGTAGTATTCAGTTATGTTTACGCATTGGATTGCATGTTGTTAGATTAGTGGCACGGAGCCAAGCTATGCATGCACCCACCGATGGGTATATAATTATATTTGGATGTCTGGTACTTCTGGATTTATATGCTGTTTAAACTGTCTATCAGGAACTCTTGAGAGGGGGATTGAAAAATCCTCAGTTGTCCGAATTACAAAGGTTACTCTGTCCGATTTTCGTCTCCGCCGAATGAGAATTAAACTAGAAAAGGAAAAAGTTAGCTTGTCTTTTTGTAAGTTAAGTCTTTCGCTGTTGTTGTTTGTATTATATGCATGTTAATTAAACCGGCTCGAGACGGGGATGTTACACACACCTACACTTGAATACAAGTACACACCAAGAGACTAATTGAATAGTCCATCAAAGACACTTAAAGTTTATGTTATAGTAAAAAAATGCACTATACAGAACCATTAGGGAGGCGATTTAACCAACTGCATTTGGAAAGCTTGAACCCATTATTGAGGCGACACAAACCTATAGAACCACGGTTACACATTATTATTAGGCGGTGATATTAACTGCCACATAATATCGTTCAGAGGCAGTTATTCCAGCCAGGGCGGACATGTTTTGTTGCAAGCGTGTGCAAGTGCACACACAAATTCTTTTAAAAAAAAATAAAATATATTTTAAGTCCTCAACAAAAATTACATGATCCAATTTTAATTCTTAGAAAAAAAAAGTTGACTCTTAGTCCTTTGAATTCCAAAGTAGATCCGGTTAGTCGAAATTGTGGTCCCTCTGAAATTCAAAGAAGACCTACATTAATCCCTTAAAAAGATTAATATGGATCTATTTTGAAATTCAGAGAGATCACGAATGAATCTTTTTTCTAAGAGATTAAATTGGGTCCCGTAATTTTTATTGAGAACCCAAAAAGTACTTTATTTTTGTAGTAAGTTAAAGTTTTCTTTTCTTTTTTTGTTTATATTCTTTTATTTTTTAATACATTTAAAACTTTTTTTGAAAAAAAAAAATTCAGGGACATTGTCTCCGAACCACCATCCCTAAATATGTAGACATAAATATTATTTCTTGGGTTGGTGACTGAATCCCGCGTTTCTATACCTCTCAATAGTGTTCACGATGATGATGATTCATGAACCCACTTTTGAGCAATTATTAACGGTTAAATCCTTGTATAACCGCAGCTATAAATACCCCTTTTGTAGTGTGGTATTATACTGAGTCATTTATTTAGGTTATGATGTGTCTCTTCACTTGTTACAGTTAAGTTCTCATGTTTTACCTATAATAAGGTTATTGTCTTGTAGGATGAAGGGTGCATAAAGATACCCTTTTTTAATATTGTGGATTCTAGTTTCCGCATTTTATCTTAGGGTAATATGTTTCTTAAGTTAGATGAGACAATTTTATCTCATGCAACACACACACACAAAATGGGTGCAACCCACCAAAAAAAAAGAGAGAGAAAGAAAAAATAGATCTCACCCATTTTGTATTTGTATATAAGATAAAATTATCTCGTACAATATAAAAGACATATTCCCCTTTATTTTATAACATTAATTATCAACAGACTTGTAAATTTACTTGAATCGTTGTTATATATAAATTTTGTTTAGTTTGAGAGGGAGAGTTTGTTACGGTACATCTGGTAAACCTTGCAAATTATTTATCTTGGCAAAATCGAATATCTAGTGGATTTGTTCTAGACTTATGTTTAAAAAATTATAAAGTAGTACTTTTATATAGTGATTCATTATTTTTGTGAGAAAAATATAGGATAATATGAAATATGTTGAGATAATATTTATCGAAGTTGTAATATTTTGTTTATTCTATCTTTTCATAAAATTACCTATTGAATATTCTAATCTTTCTCAAGCCTTATGATGCCTTTTTTAAAATATTTGTACAACGTTATAGATGAATTATATATTTAAAAGTTGTTTTGAATTTATTTCATATGCTAGCTGTGTTTTTGTATTTCTTGAGTTGTTGAACTATAGTTGTTGACAAGTTTTGAAGTTAGCATGATTTGGGCGAGCTTATAGCCTCCCCTAGTTATGCACTCGTAATGGATCAATGATATTGATCTTAGAATCCACAGTGATTAATTGAACTGATAAGCAAATTTAAATTCAACAATTAGGTTAATTACATATATAGCGGAGGGTTCCTTTGTTTGCATATAAGTATTACTCCTCATTTTAACAAACTCCTTTGGCATAGGTGTTAACGCGCCTAGGCCCCTTAACCAGAGGTCTCGAGTTCGAGCCCTGGGAATGGAAAAAAATGGATTTGGGAGAGTCACCCCCGAAAGGGTCCGACGGTGCTCGATGGGGATTAGTCTTCGGTTGTAGTATAATTAATAATTAATTATTAATAATTAATTATACTATAGAGTCAAAATATTTCTCTCCATTTATTTATATATATATATATATATAACATTATCCGTTAAGAAATAGCAATAAATATATATTAAAATAAAATAAACAAGAGGAAAAAAGAATAAAAAATTTAAAATGAAAAAATAAAGGAAAATATACGTAAATAAATAAGAGAAGAATGTTCCAGAGAAATAAAAGAAAAGAAGGAAAGAAGAAAAAAATGACAGGTAAAGAAAGAAATAAAGGGAGATAAAGGTGAAAAAGACTAAAAATAGATAATCTGGATCATAGGAGAAAAAATGGATCTAACTCTCCACAATTAATAGCTCTCTTCCAATTAATCATGGAGAAAAATGACACATTTGCCTATTTATATCTCTAAGTTTTATTTTACTACATTCTTCTCGATAAGTTTCGGTCTTCCTCTTCCTCTTCCTCCTTTAGTGTCAAACTCTTGGTATAAAAATAAGAAATTCTACTCCCTATCTTAAAATTGATTTTTGTGCATCTAATGATGAAAATTTATTATGCATTAATAATTAGTTAATGGGTATAATTTAATAAATTATAATTCTATGATGCAGAGGTCAATGATTGAGATGGAGAATAAAACTCCTTAATTTTACACCGAAATTAAAAGATACTTCAACATTTTTTTTACCTTAATTATATTTAATTTGATATCTTTTTTTTTTTGGAGATAATTTGATATCCTTTTAAAATCCGAAAGAAATGTCTTTTTCTCAAGACACGTCTATAAACTTGATTATATCTGCATATATACGCTTTCTTAAATTATTTAATTGTAATACTTGCATACTCGTATATATCATATAGCAAAAATAAGTTATAAACACCATTAGTCAACTTATTGCTTAAATATCAATCTTTCCGAAATCCCATCAATATGAGTATATGCTATGTAGCACTGATATCGATACGCGACATGGGACACGATACTCTGATACCTTAATTCTAAAAAATATTAAATTTCAACACGTTGGGACACACTTTGATATTAAATAATATTTTAAATTTATGAAGTGTATATTATATTTAATATTCAATAGTTTTTTTAAAAAAAATAAGTTAAATTTATAATACCCATCAATTTTGCAAAGAAACATAAGATATCTCAAATATTTATATTAAACTCAATAAAATGGTAATAGTAATCCAACGAATCTAATAGTTGGAACTAAAAACGCAACATAACGCAACATTTGAACCAATTTTTGAGTTTCTACAATGCGTGTCGGAGTGTCAGAGAGTATCGGGAAGTGTCAGACACAACACGTCAGAGTTTTTGAAGTATCGGTGCTTTCATAGAGTATATATTCGGAATTTGTTTGTATTGTCCCGTTGTGTGTCAGGTATTCTTCGAGGTTGGTAAATTATAATTGTCCCAAAGCTGAATGTGCCAATCGGCATGATTATTTTTTAATGTGAGGGCATAATCATCTATTCTATTTTTTATTTGAAAGTTGAAACCGTAAACTCAACTTCTTTAATAGCCTGGTTGCCCGTAGAAAGCTACCATTATCATAATTAATACTCACGAAACAATAGTTTATAGGTTATCCACTATTCCACTTCATGGACCGCTGGAGGAAAACCTTCGAATTTCCCTTAAAACCTGAACTTCAAAAATTTTGAAGAGTAATGTAAACAACCACAATATATATAATCACATGAGAGTTGTATCCAAAAAAATAATAATAATCACATAAGAGAAATGAAGGGCTGCAGTTGAAGAAATACGCCTAAAAACTCAGGTAAAAGGTTGGGAAGCAAAAGAAATATTATAGCAATGGTCCAATGTATTTCTAGTTGGCGATAAGTGACTAGAACAAAACATGTTCTAATTTTTTTTGTTAATTGGGCAGCCACTCAATTCATTGACTCACGCACTCACAACTCAGCCACCATCAAAGCAAAACCTCCTACATCTTCACTTCAATTTTTTTTCTTTTATTTTTTTCTACTTTATTCTTTGGGTTTTGTCAGACACGCCGAAGCAGTTGACCAAAGGAAACCCAACCTTACCATAATCAGATGATGTTATTTGGCAATTTGGGAGGATCACTTTCTTTCTTTTTTAACTATGAGTATTTTTAATGGGAGTCAATTTTGTTTGAAATGAGTCTAGGATTAAGACTTTAAATTCCTTTCAAAGATTTGAAAGAATCGATTACATCTCTCACCATCACATACTGAGTTCTCATGCGCCAAATGAAATATTATCATTCGGTGGATAATCACTTCTCTACCATTCGTTATCGATCCGGAAAAGAATTGTCTAATATAAAAAGAAAGTCAGGTTATACTTAGCGTCACTCTATGCCTATCACATCTTATCATCCATATTACCATTACCAATAGATCAATAGAGGAGGTGAATAACAGATCCCAAGGGTTAGATTTAAATTTAATCCGAGGATAATAAAAATTGGGGGTGATAATTCATTACATGACCCATTGATATTACAGAAACACGATACAAAATTTTCATAATCAAGTTAATCGGGCATTTACATTCGTATTATATTCATGTTACAAAAAATCGATATAAAAAAATTTATGTTGTGTTATGTATCAACTTGAAAACACAACACTGACTTAGATTAAGATAAAATTATGGTAATTTAGTTGACACATGGAAGCTAAGTATGTGAGAATGAGAATAAGTATTTGATCATTCCCACTCCCAGTAACATCTTTGGGATGAGTTTAAAGCTTTAATTTTGAACCCGCCCCAACAGAATTGCCTCGTACGGAGGATACATACATGTGGTTTATAAAAAAAAAATTAATAAATGAAACATCTTGAGCTAACTAGTTATTCGTGTATAGTGTCAAATTATAAAATTCACAAGTCATGTTTGTGTTGAAGGTATTGATATGAATCTATATTCGGATTGAATATACCAATATAAATGGGGAAGCCTAGTGAGGGTCTACATAAAGCCAAATCTTGTCTAATATATTCAGTAAAATAAAATAGACTCAAATCTTAAAAAATTCATTTAGAGACCGGTCATAACCTTACTTTTACATGACCTGACATATAAATTTATAGGTCGACGTATATGGTATTATTTATTTGAATTAAATAAATAAAATAAATATTTTAATAGAATTAATTAATAAAATAATAATAATTATATATATATATATATTAATTCCAGGTAAATATGGAAATCTTGAAAGATTTAAATGCGTAACAAGCTTAAATTAGATCTTTTAATTTTTTTAATATAAACCTATAATTTAGTTTAGACCAAATTAATGTAGTAGGCTCAGAATATTTATCATAGTCTATATATTTGACCTATTTGTACTAAAGTATGATCCAACTCATGTACATCCTAATTGAATGCATGTGTTTGTGTCAAAACTAAGACAAATTGTCAACCCTAATAAAGGTGATAATAAAGTGATGATAAGTATATTCGATCTCTAGAAAATTAACTAAATTATTGGATTTTATTTAAATGGTTACTTTATTTTTTTTATTTTTTTGTTATACTATTTTATTATTATTATATTTAAATTTATATCGACAGTCGATCTCAATTAATTTGGGGGAAAAATATTGTTGACTTTTACGTTCTCCATTTAACGGTGTGTTATGTAAGTCACATCTCCTAGTAGCCCCTCGAATTGTACTCCATAAATATGAATTTAAATCAAACCCTATGTATACGGCGAGAATATCGAATGAAGATAGTGCTTATCATGATAACAGATCAGCCATCCGAGGTTGACTTCATCTTTTTTCTTGAAATAAATTTCTTTATGCACCAGAAAAAATTCTTTGGAAATCTCTTTTTTTGCGTGAATAGAATTGTTTACGAGAAGTATTACAACTGGAAGCCAAGATTATTCAACTGAACAAAAACACACGAAGTGGACGTGTAAACGAGATTGTTATTTAGACATTCTGAATTCGAGGCTTCTCTTTCGACTAGAGATCAAAATTGTCAATTGGGACGCCTAAATTGCCAGTAACACACACGGGATATGGTATTCATATGCTGATTTTAGAGATCTTTTGACAAACACGAGAGAGAGAGAGAGAGAGAAGGAAAAGACAAAACCATGCATTGATGCATATGTATAAAAAATGAAATAATCTACGAATGGCACTAAAGTAACTAAACTGGACCTCAAACGGTAAAATATAAAAACAAAAGAGACAATACATTGATATTAATTTTTTTTTTAATAAATGAAAAGGCACGAACGCAACACGTCGCAATCATTACAAATATTATTCTTTCGTTCTTCTAAAACTGACCTTACTGCCAGCACTGTAGAACTTGACCGAATATATGTATTTTTTATTTATTGATGACCGAGAAAAACAACAAAATGTTAAATTAATGACAGTAATTTAATGAAAATTATATATAAAAAAAAAAAAGTGAGAACAAATGCAGACCTATTCTGAAGATCCAAACACAAAGAAGGGTCTCTTACTTGAAAAGATGAAAAATTTCATCCTAATAACAAACAAAAGAGAGAGAGATCTTTCACCAAAAAAAAAAAAGAGAGAGAGAGAGAGACAGAAGAGAACTATAAGTTCACACTAATTGGCGAAATGAAAAGGCGAAAAAAAAAAAAAAAAAAACAAGGAGGAGGAGGGGGAAGGGTGGAATTGAGAGAAGAAAAAATGGGAATCACGGAGAGCCATTTTCGGATCGATCAAAATGGAGGAGTTGACCAGTACACTTTGGGCAGTCTTGAACGTGTTTGGGCATCATGAAATACATGAGACAGCTCTTGCACCCAGCCACAACCAGAACATTCTGTTTCTCTACGGTTCCCTGAAAGGGTTCTTTGGATGAAGAGGGGCATGACTCCGATGAAGACTCTTCGCTGTCGTACCAGCTCTCTTCTTCCGACTCATAATCCCTATTCACACTATACTCTGCTGCCCTTCTTGGATCCTCCTTTGCTTTCATCCCGTTCCTCCAGTTTATGTAATAAATTTCCCCCGTCTGTAACCAATCAATTATTCACTCATTTCAGTACTTTATCACAAATGACTTCACAAACCCAGGCAGTAATCACTCAAATACAAAATAGAAAAACCAAAAACACACCCTCTTACCCGACAATATATATATATATAGGATCGAACAAACAAATTAATTTAAGGAAAATCTTACTTCTCTTCTAGCTAGAAGACTAGAACACATCTTTTAATTCCAAATAAAATTTCACTTTTTCCCCCTCTTCCCAGACAACAGAACGGAAGTTATGCTATCTAAAATTTTCAGGATTGTCAAACCCAGAAAGTTGCCCCTTACATGATATATGAAAAAGGGAAATGAAAAGAAATGAGCAAAAATAAATAGCAAAATTCATTTTCTAGGGCTTTCGTCCGTGCAGTGTGCAGTAGTGCTGTTCTCATTCTTGGGAAAAGGTATTGGATGCACAACAACCCTTGTGTGAACTAGAAACACAAGAGGGAGACCCAAGATCAAGTTTCATGCAGAGTACAATATTTATAGAGAAGAGGGAACAAGAAAAAAGGTAGAGAAAATTGTATGTTGATGTAGTAAAAGGGGAGGGGGAGGGGGGGAAAGAGAAAAGAGAAGAGAGAAGAAGGACAAGGGAATTGAACCTTTAAATCTAGGCATTGTTCCCAATGGTAAGGGAGTGAAATGTGGGAGTTGAGCTCTAGAGCGGTGTCGGAGTTGGATATATGATTATCTGGGACATCATCTGAGCTGGATGAAATTCCTATGCCTGCTGCATCTGCGGCTGTGCCGTCTTCCCTCCCGGTTTGGTGGTTGTTTAATGAACAGTTTTGAAGAGACCTCTCTAAGGAAGCCGCTATGGCCTCCATATTTGGTGCTGTCATTGTTGCAAACTACAATTAATGAAAACCACAAGCATATATGTATAACCTTAAATTTGTTATCTCATATCATATATTTATATACGGGGGGGGGGGGGGGATGGTTGCGCCGCTATTACCTGCCACTGCGAGCGAAATCAAATGAACGGCTACACTAATCTAGTTGTATTAAACAACACAGATACCCACCAGATCAGAGAAACACAGAATCAAAGAGAGAGGGAGGGAGAGAGAGATATTTCGGAAGCAAAACAAATGAGAAAAGAGAACTAACGAGCTAGGGCCTCAAGGGTGCGAGGGAGGGAGAGGGGTATATTGACATTGCTCTTGATTTAAGGGTAAAATTACATAGATGTCACACGCCCTCCAAATGCGCGTGTGAAACGCTCATGTTAACTGGGTGGAGTAATATTAGAGATGTAAATGAGTTAGTTGAGTTTAAGCTTAAAAAATCAGACTTTTTTTTTATACGTCAGACTTATAAATCTACTAGCTAACTTATATTATATTCTTTTACATATAAGGTCCATAAATTTGTAAGACGATCTATATCATTTTATTTATTTTAATAATAAAATAATATTATTTTAATTATTTTTTAAATTATTAAATATTTAATAAATTTAAACAAATCTAGAATAAGACTTTTGTTTTTTAAATATAAACTTGATCAGATTTATAATCTGAATTTATAGCAGGCTAACATATCAAGCTAATCCTAAAATATTTTACACAATCATGATTTTTTAAAAGCAAAGTCTAACCAATTAACCTATGTATTAACATCCGTAGGTAGCAGTTACCAGGGAACTACTAGGGGAGAATATATTTAGTGTTATGAATGCAGTGAATTTATGATATATCTTTCACTTATAATGTAATACTATTTTATTTTTGTCAACTAATTAATTAATTTATTTTAAAATTAGGTAAAAAATAATTTAATAAAAAATAACACACATCTCATATTATAACTAAAAAATATACAGATAATTCAGTGTATCGGTAACATAAAGAAATTTCCCACTGTGGGTTGCATTTTGTCTCGCTTCGCTAGTTTCGCCGCAAACTTCACGCGCTCTCCGGGAGCCTCGTGTTCCACACTATTAGATCGCAAATGAATCCAAAATTAAATATAACTGTAACAACAGTACAAGTAAATATGATATTTATAAAACTCTTACTTTTATACCTTAATTAAAATGACAATAAGTCTATTTTATTTTAATCTCTTTTTTTTGGTGAAAAATTTATTTTAATCTTTAATAAGGGCAATATTATAAAACTAACTCTTAACAATTGTGCCTTGTTTATTATTACAATATAATATTTATGAGTAGCATTATATTGACAAAATTTTATTTATAAATTTACAATTTACACTACATCTTATACTTAAGATTTTGTTCAAGATGTCGTACCGGTAAGATATAGTATAATTTAAAAGAAAATTGTAAATAGTGTAATTTAAAAAAATTTGTAAATAAAAAATTTATAAATATAATCTTTCTCAATTTTTATTAGTATAATAATGTATTTGAATATTTATTTTTAATTACAACTTCTTATTTAGTAATTATTTTTATGAAGAATGCTCATTTTTTATTTTAGAAATAAAAACTTCTGCTCTTAAATAATGTAAAATAGTTTTTATTTAAAGTTATTCATCTTGTTGATTAATGCGCTATAGCTCTTTTTTAATATAATTTTGTTATATAAAGACTGATAATTAATGTAATTAAAAAAAGGATGACATTTTAAATCTATTACAAATTAAGAGTATTGTATTGTATTTATATACTTGAATATGACTAACCAGATCTGAAATCGAAAAATCTGTTTATCAGAGAGAGATAACGGGATTGGTAATCCTTGAGATTATCCCCAAAAAATAAAAAGCGGAGGTAGAATCGCGAATGCCGAAAAGAATGCCAGACTTCCCTGAAACCGTTTCTCGTCTTTACTTGCTCTTTCAAAGTATATATTGTTAAAGAGTTTATAAGAGTTATGTTTTAGGAAAAATATTTGTGTTATATTATAGATATTTGTTTTGTGTGCCGAATTTTTTTTGCTCCAGGCCCCACAAAATATTGTGAGTGTAGAAAAATTTTTCTTGTCATGTTAAATTATAGATGATAAACCATTATTAAAACAACAAAAGAGAATGGAGTACTATATTATTATAATACTTAAGCAAGCGATAGTAGTAATCCGTTCAACTTCCAATGGTAAAATACTGTGTAAAAATTTAAAGTTTGATACTGATTGAATAAGAAATTATTTATATATATATAATAACATAGGATGGAATTGAGGTGCAGTGAAGTGATGAAGAAAAATATATTGAAGAAAGAGAAAAAGAATTTTAGGGGTGTGAGAATAAGAAAGTAGAAGAGTGGGACGCACAGAAACGGACACCAGCATGGCCGAATGTATTGGGGCTGCTGCTGCTGTGGCTGGTGGCAACTAAAAGGGGAACTTGAGAAACACACAACACAACAAAAATTGGGGAGTGACTGAGAGAGAAAATACATGGGACAATCAGGATAGGAGGGAAAAATAAAATAAAAAAGAAAGAATATTTTGTGTAAAGGTGCATCTTGATTGTTAAAGTAATTTGAATTGAAACTTCACTCACGAGATGGCAAAGCGCTCATGACTAGGAGGCTATAGATTTTAGAAAACTATTGTTAAAAAGGAGATGAAGTGAGGGGTTGAGAATTGACTCACAAAATGCTAATGCGTAGCGGGGAGGCCCAATGCACATCCGTCTGCACTTATTCTGTTTGTGGAATCTGTTCTGAACTCTTGCGGGGTCATCTGACAGCAATGCCTCTATAATGCCCCCACTCTTCTCTCTCTCCCCTCCAACCCCAGCGCTCATCCCATTCCCATGCGCATCCTACTCTTTATATCTTTTCTTTTCTTTTCTTTTCTTTTGATAAACACTCTTTATATCTTTTCTACCAAAACTATTCCTGCAATTTCTGTCTTCCTTCGCAAATTATTTTTACTATAATTATCTGACAGTCAAATGTTAAATTCAAAATACAATAATGCCTCCCATCTTTGCATAATGCTCAACTCTTCACATTTTATACAACATAATAATCCAGAGGAAACAGTGATGCACGGTAGAACTTTAACCTGTACCCACACGATGCAAACTTATCTTTATTGTGCTATGATCCCCCTAATATTTTGAAAATAAAATACGATGTGTTTGATCAGTTGGCAATATTAATAACTGTTATTTTGGTATTGAACAAATCTCAATTATATAATTTATTAATTTAAAATATAGAACTATGTGTGTTTGATACAAGGGAAAATTTTTGGGATCCGAAAATCACAAATAATGGGAATATAATAGAAATTGAGTTTAAATGTACCAAAGAGGGTGTTTGGTTCGACAAAATATTACCGAAAATATTGGGTAAAGATTACTGATTCCATGTTTAGTTTAGAACAAAATATGACTTGGAATATGAGGTTATTTTACAAAAATAACCCCAAACTATCTTTACTTTTGTAATTGATAGATAGATTGGGTCTAGGCTTTGATGTGTGTTGGGATATTTTTGTCTCAAAAATTATTTACTTGGAATTCTGAATTACCATATTATTTTGGGAAAAAAATTAAAATATTACTATTTTAATAAATAATTACGAATACATAGCAGTTTCGAAACTATTTACAAATCTATAGCAGTCAGTGGCAAAAAAAAAAGTTAACTTATGAACCGTAAAACTTTGAAAAGGCATAACTTTTGATTCGGGTATCCGAATGAGGTAATTCTTTTTTTGATTTCATATAACTTTTCGAGATCTACGCAATGACATCTCATTTGATATATTTTATCTCTCACAAACACAATTCAAATTTGCAATAATTGTATTATATAGTGTATTACAACAAAATTTAAAAAATTATTATTAATAAGAAAAATAAAATAAATATTAAATTTGTGATTTAAACTCAAAAGTTAATTTGAAAAGTCTGTATTAATAAAGAAAATAATTAAATAAATATTCTAAACACTTTGTAGAATATTATATAAATTTGTATATATTTTAATAATTAATAAATAAACTTGTAAACTATTTTTTTTCAAACACTTGGCAGAAGTATATATTTTAATATGACATTAAGTATCCTTATTTATAGATGGGTTAATCTACTTTGGTGCCATCTTTATATTATCATTGTTACAAATTTGAATTGTGTTTGTGAGAGATAAAATATATCAAATGAGATGTCATTGCGTAGATCTCGAAAAGTTATGTGGAATCAAAAAAAATATTATCTCATTCGGATACCCGAGTCAAAAGTTATGTTTTCTCAAAATTTTACGGTTCATAAGTTAATTTTTTTTGCCACTGACTGTTATAGATTTGTAAATAGTTTCGAAACTGCTATGTATTCATAATTATTTATTAAATATGACTTGGAATATGAGGTTATTTTACAAAAATAACCCCAAACTATCTTTACTTTTGTAATTGATAGATAGATTGGGTCTAGGCTTTGATGTGTGTTGGGATATTTTTGTCTCAAAAATTATTTACTTGGAATTCTGAATTACCATATTATTTTTGGTAATCTAAATAGTGATTTTTCTTTGTAAATAAAATTACGGTAAATCTTGGATATCCGATGACTGATTTTTGTTATTTCTACCAAATATGGTAACTGACGTTTACCAAAGAAGATTTACCGGTAATCTTTTTGATACCCTTGTACCAAACACACCCTTAGAAATATATATTGGAATCTTATGGTTCAACATCTAAAAAATATGTTTGAGAGATACAAAAATATTAAGTGGCCTTAGACTTTGTTTGGGAGTTGGTTTTAGGAGGGGAAGGAAAGGAAATGGAGGATTTTAGTAAGCCCTCCCCTTGTTTGTGAGTTAAAAAAAAAGGAGGGAAGGAATTGAGGGTTTTTACTAAACCCTCCAAAACCCTCTTTCTTCCTAAAATTAAAGTTCTCACAATTTGGGGGGTTTGAGGAGGGAAATATTAAAAATTACTTATCTACCCTTAACATTAAAATGTAAAAATTACATAAATGTGAATCATTGTTAAACGTGACATTATTATAAAAGTCTCAAATACCAACAAAATTTATCGACAAAAAATATTTCGTCAAAAATAGTGATGAAATTTTTGATGAAAATGACATACGTCAAAAAAATTTCGTCAAAACTAAAGACGAAACAAGATTTTATCATAATCACTGATATAATTTTTTTACGGGAAAAAATTCCGTCCAAACTATTGACGAATCTAAATTCCGTTGAAACTTTCAACGAAAATATTTTCGTCCAAAGTTTGACGAAACACATCTCTACCGAAAAGTTACGACGTAAAACAATTAGTCTAAATTTCTTACGGAAAATATTTTCATCAAAATTTGAGACTAAAAACATTTCTGCAAAAGAATTTGACAAAATATATTTGTCAAAATTCTTTACAGAATCTAAATTTCATCAAAATATTTCATAAAAAAATATTCATCGAAATTTTTGATGAAAAATATTTCCATCAAAATTTTCAATGCAACACATTTCCATCGAAAATTTTTGCTGGAAAAAAATTTCATCAAAATTCTTTACAGAATTTGGATTCCGTCAAAAGTTTTCGACGGAAATATTTTCGCTAAACTTTTTAACAAAAACTTTCAGTTGAATATTTAAGGAAACACATTTTCATCGAAGATTTTCGATGGAAAATATTTTCTTCAAATTTTTTGATAAAAAGTATTTCCATCAAAATTTTTAACGGAACACATTTATGTCAAAAAATCTCAACAGAAAATTTTTCCGTAAAAAAATTTGACGAAAAATATTTCGATTAAAATGTTTGACGGAAAAAATATCTTGTCAAAATTCTTTACAGAATTTAAATTTCGTCGAAAATTTCGAATAAAACATTTCCCTCAAAATATTTGACAAAACAATTTCCGACAAAAAAATTTTCAGAACACATTTCCATCAAAATTTTGAACGAAAACCATTCCGTCAAAATTTTGGACGAAATATTTTTTTTCGTTTAAAGCATTTCATGGAGTAAATCATTTTCGTCAAAACTTTTGCCAGAAACTAAATTTCAATAGAAAATTTATTTTTGTAAAAATTTTCATCAGAGAAGAATTTTCGTCACTTTTCGACGAAGAGTATTCCGACGAAAAAAAATTTGTGACAATTTTCGTAGGTTGCAGCGTAGAAATTTCATAAGAAATATTATCTTTTTTAATATTGTGAAAAGTACATAAATAATTTTGTTAGAAATTTTAAATTTAATTTAGTTTGTAAAATATAATAATTATATTAATTTTAAAAATGGGTATAATGGTAAAAATATCTCATTAACCCTCTATTTTCCTCCCTTGCCTTTTTTTAACTCCCAAACAAGGGGAGGGAATACCCTCCAATTTCCTTCCCTTCCCTCCCCCTTGGACCCCCTTCCTTTCCTTCCCCTCCAAACTCCCAAATAAAGCCTAAAGTTATGGTTAAAGTAGCATTTATCATGTACACAAAAAAAAAAGTAGCATTTATCATATTTATCGAAAAAAATAGCATTGGAATAACCAGGAGGTCGAATGCGATCCGATCAGTGCCTTAAATTTCAAGTGAAATTAAGAAAAACATAAACAAGTGAAATTAAGAAAAGCACAAACAAAATATCCAAAAAGAAAAGAAAAGCACAAACAAGATAAACCAAAAACGAGCCTATGCAACCTAAGATAGACAAACAAAAATAAACCGGTGTCATATTCAGCTTATTGAATTCTTGCATAAGAGGTGTGTGTTAAAGAGATACAAAGGAAATAAAATAATTAATATATACTCACTAACCCCTCAAAGTCTTGGGTTAAAATTGGTTCTTATCATAAGTAGACAAAAAAATGGATATGTGTTATATATATACTTCAAGCTCAAAAAGCTCATACGTGAGGAAATATATTAAAGTGATATAAAACATATAAAATAATTAATTAAATATCACTTAAACTTTAAATTTTTAGATTAAAATGATTTTTAACAAAGTGCAAAGAATCAGTATATATCAAGGGAAAAGTGTTTATCCTTTTAAATGACACAACTTATATCTTTTCACTCTCTCAAAGAGGTGGAATCCACATCTTTATTTTATTTTTTGTCAACTCTCTCTCCTCATTTATCTATCTTTCTCTCTCTTAAAATGACACAATTTTACATCCTTTAAAATAAGAGACACTTTAACCATATATCAAATTCAAATAATAGCAACTTGAGAACCTCCATTAAACCGGAGGACAATGCCGTACATAAAGTCAGCAAAGCGTCATAAAAGTATAATAAGTGATGCTTTAGTAAAACACATGTAGTATTAAAAAAAAAGTAAAACACATGGTATTTACAATGGCCTCGAATTCGGAGTCGGACTTCGGAAAATTGTGGGCAAGTTTGATTGAGCGTTGTGAAAATTTTCTTCTTAAAATTATTTTTTATAATTGTTATAGAAATAGATATTTTTTTTAAAGTCAAAATTCAAAATAAAAAAATAAAAACAATACAAAAATATTTTAAAAATAAGAAAATAGTTATAGATTTTAAAAAAATTACAAAATATGTTTTATCAAACAAATTTTTTTATTTTAAAAATTAAAAAACTATTATTAGAAAACAATAATCAAACAAAGCCTGATATTCTAGACCAACTTGTATTTACAATGGCCATAGATTGTTCTTTGACCTTTATTAACACATTTTGGATCTAAAAATCAAACTTTATTGCACTGGAAAATACTCTAGTGTGGACTATGACCCCACCTTTTTTTTCAGTGAATTATATGAGGAAAGGGTTTCATATTTGTTCTAGTTTTTTAGTAATAATGGAACAATTAGATCTTCAGAAACAAAAAGAAGCAGATCTATTCTATACCCAATAAGTAACATACGCAATGGTGGGGGGTAGGTATAAAACATTCTAGTCTCGATAATTAGCTCTACCCCCCGAGTCAAGTGAAGCATGAGAAACAACTTATATATATATATATATATATATATATATATATATATATATATATATATATATATATGATTTATCATCTATCATTTAACATGATCACAAAAAATTTCCTACACACACAATATTTTGTGGGACCCGTAGCAAAAAAAAAAAAACTCCGGCACGCAAAACGAATTTCTATAACATAACACAATCATATATATATATATAATCTATATATATATATATATATATATATATGGGCTTGCAATTTCTCATATTGCATGAGAAATGCATGTTTTCCTACAGAAAGATGAAGGGGTGGGGTCCACCTTAAAAAAAATAGAAAAGTGGTTGGCACGAACATCGAAGTGAGAATGATAGGAAATGAGACTTCTCATGCAACATGAGAAGTCTTTTTCCCATATATATATATATATATATATATATAGAGTTTTATAATTCTCATTTAACATAAGAATTTGAATTTTTCTACACACCCTTCGATTTTGGTGCCAACGTGGGTCCTACACATAAGTGTAAGTTACACCAGTGTAAGTTACATTCTTAATCTTGACCATTGATCTCACTTATATCTAAGGGCTCCAATTTTTTAGTAATGTGAATCATTGGATACAAGTGAATCAATGCTCAAGATTGAGTGTAAGACTTCTAACTCTTAAACCGGTGTAAGAATATCTTGCCTATATATATATATATATATATATATATATATATATATATATATATATATATATATATATGAGGGATATTCTTACTACCAAAATTTTCTACTACCAACTTACTACCTATCTAATCACCATTGGATCAACATTTTCTCTTTTTTTCAAAAACTTTTTAGCATTCTTTTTCTTTCATTCAATGGTGATTAGATAGGTAGTAAGTTAGTAGTAGAAAATATTGGTCGTGAGAATATCCTCCCTCATATATATATATATATATATATGGGTCAGGATCATTTTACACCAGTGTAAGTTACACTCTCAATCTTAACCGTTGAACCCAATTATATCTAAAGGCTCTAATTTTTTAGGAATGTGAGCCATTGGATACAAGTGGATCAATGGTCAAGATTGACTGTAAGACTTCTAACTCTTACACCGGGCAGGATATTCTTACACCGGTGTAAGAGTTAGAAGTCTTACACTCAATCTTGACCATTGATCCACTTGTATCCAATGGCTCACATTCCTAAAAAATTCGAGCCCTTAGATATAAATGAGATTAGTGGACAAGATTGAGAGTGTAAGTTACACTGGTGTAAAATGATCCTTACCCATATATATAGGGTAAAAGATTTCTCTAGTCAATGGAGATAAGTTATCTCCGGTTAGCGCAAAACGACATCGTTTTGGGGCGAAAATCAAGATATTTTTGTAATTATAATATATTGCAGGGTTATATGAGTCTTTATCATTATAATTTTTTAAATTTTATAACCCAAAACGACGTCGTTTTGAGCTCACTGGAATAACTTTATCTCCGGTGACTGGAGAAATACTTTTCTCTCTCACACACATATATATATATATATATATATATATATATATATATATATATATATATATATATATATATATATAGTGGGCAATGTTAATGTTATGTAAGAGAAAAAAGTTCTTATCTTCTATCCATACATCAATATCTGTGTCGTTTCTTTATTCTTTTCTTTTTCTTCTCTCTCCTATTGGCCCCCACTTCAAGTTAAGAGTGCAAGAGACAAAAAAAAATTGTTGTATAAGAGTACAATTACCCATATACGATATTTTTTTTTCTAGTATACAAGAAAAAACGTATCTTCTATGCTTATATACTTATTGTCTCAAGTTGTTTACCAACAAACAAAATGTTTCTTGAGTTTTTTTTTTAAATGAGCCTGGTATATTTTATGTCTATAACATGAGAAAAACTATTTTATGCGTCATGAGAGTCATTTTTCCCTATATGTATATAATATATGAAAAATGCAATTGTCACGTTACAGGAAACAAAAACCATATCTTGTTGACTCATAGAAAAACATGTTAGGACTTTTTTCTTTTTATTAAATCAATGGATCCCACATAACATTGTGTTTGTAGGAAACCCATTTCTTGTCCTGCAACATGAGGGACTTAAACCCCCAATATATATATATATATATATATATATATATATATATATATATATATATATATATACATACATATATATATATATATATAGAAAGGTTTATACCTTTTTCTTTTTTTGATAAAAGGGGATTATACTTTTTATGCAACATAAAAAGAGAATTTTTGCAGCACACACATACCCAGGTGGGCCCATTGAAAATAAATAAATAATAAAAATATTGACAGACATAATTATATGAGCATAACATAAGGAGGCTCTTCTTATATTGCATAAGAAGTATAAATCCCTATATAGGAAAAAAATTATTTATTATTATTTTAATAAATAATAGATACATAGTCGTTTTCAACCAATTATAGATGTATTGCACTTAGTTTCGCCCCACCTAGGCGAAATATGTTTCGCCCAAGTTAGACACAATTAAGGAGGGAGTTTTGTCCAAATGGGACGAAAATAGTCTTGTTCGAATGGGGCGAGACTCAAGCCCTCTATATAAATCCTATTTTTCACTTTACATCATCTCTTTACCTTCTCTCTGACTTGTCCTCACATTTGTCGTTGGATTTTTTGTGTAGCGAAGCTCTGTGACTCACGTAAGTCTTCATACCTACTTTCTATATTATTGAATTGTAGCAATCATATGTTAGACTACTGATAGATGAAATTATTAGTGACTTAGAAAAATTTTAATTGCTTAGGAAATTATTAGGGACTTTTTGTATAAATAGTCGCTTAGGATATACTTTTGCGATATGGTTAATGACTTAGGGGAATTTTATAATTTTTATTATATATGTGTATGAAATTTTATTCATGCTTAATCAAATACATTACGTATATATACTTTTATGCTGTCTCTTTATTTAATATTGGTTAGTGACTTAGGACACACATGATGAATATACTATGCTCAATGATGCGCAATAAAATTAGAGAAAAAAATTATTTGTAATTTAATTTTTTTAATATTGTAAACGACATGAAAATTATTAGAAATTAAATTAATTATAACTAATAATTAATTTGTAAGTTTTTTATAGTACACGAACTATGGCTGAGTCATCATCTTCCGAGTCTCCTCGTTCTTCTTCCGACCATGAGGTTGAGCATAGCGATCCTACCACACACGTGCCTCCAGGACCATACCAATGGGAAGTACTTCGCAAGCGGACACAGTCCGTTCACGTTTCACAGTCCGTGTGGAACAAGGAAGAGTCTTTGGTGCTAAAGACCCGACGCGATAGGATGCAAGGGGACCAGCTCCTGGCGCTATTTTTGATATTATCGAAGATTACCTTACGCATACTGGATTTATAGATGTCACACACATGTGTCATATCCAAGTATGGGTTTAAGAATATAATATATTAAATTATGTTTAAATACATAGTTGTTGTATAATATTCGTAAGTTTATATATGAATTAATATTTGTCTTGTGCATTTTAGATTGATCCCGCCCTGATCAGTGTTTAAGAATATAATAACCCTCACTAGTAATTGTGGATTTAATATTGAAGAATAATTAGAAGTAAAAGAAATAAAGTCACATTTGGTGAAAAAATAGTTAAAATGACAGTTAAGAGATAAAAATGCAGGTAAAAAAAGTTACCCAAAAAGTGAAAGTAAAGTTAGAAATATGACTACAAAAATATTCTAGTTTACTGGGTAAAGTTTGGTAATGAATGGAGGTATGTAGATAGATAAGCTGTTATCCAGTTAAAGTAACTTAACATTTTATAATTGTGACTCCTTATCCTCCCGTCACCGTGCGTCTTTCTTCTCCTATTCTTTTCCTCCCAACCCGTGGCTTCAATGGAGAAAGGGGCCTAGGGTTAGTTTTTTTTTTATTTTCCCTCTTTTCCACTCATTTTGCCACCAAAAGTCATGATGCCATACACGAAAATTTAAGAAAAAAGGCTAGTGAATCCATTCCACCATCTATTTTGGGCTGAAAGTGCTTGTAGAAAAAGTTCTCCCCTTCCCCCTGTGCGAGATACTATTCATCAATGGTGAAAATTAGAGTTTTTGATGGAAATTTGCTTGGAGGTTGCCCTCTAGGCTTTGGGCAAGGGATTAGAGGTAATAAATCTCTATTCCTAGGGTTTGTTTTTCATGATGTATGTTTTGAAAATTTAGAATATGTTTTGGTGGGAAAAACCTTGAGTTTAAAATTTGAATTGATAATGGATTATTGATGTGTTGGATATAGGAATGTGAAATAAGCATTTGAATATGTGTAAAATTGCAAAAAAATCCCATGGTGTTATGTCCCCTATGTTTCGACCTTAAGGGACTTTGGAGGGGTTTGATGTCAAAAAATTTAGTTGGATACCTTGTAGAGATATATCTATATAGGCATAAATATATGTGAGTTATTTATTAAGTGAAGAAAATTGTATGAAAAAGAAGAGAAAACCTTGGTTTCTCCCTCTTGGATTTCGGCCTAGAGGGTGATTTAGGGGTAGATTTAGTTACATTTTATTTTAATAAAATGTGTAGTTTTCCAATGTATGAAATTGATGAGTTAAAGAAGGGAAATGACTTAAAAATCGTTGAAAGAAATCTTAGTTCCTTTTATGTGTACCCACGACCTTATGAAGAAAAATGGCATGAATTATGTAGAAAATTCTCAAGTGGATACTTAGTTAATTTAGGGAATGTTAACGATCATAAAATGTGTAAATTCCAAGGCATGTAATTGATGAGTTAAAGAAGGGAAATGGCTTAAAAATTATTGAAAGAAATCTTGGTTTCCTTTATCTGTATACACGGCCTTATGAAGAAAAATGACATGAATTATGTTTAAAATTCTCAAGTGGATACGTAGTTATTTTAGGGAACGCTAACGATTATAAAATGGTCTAGACTAGTGTATTGGCATAGGATTGGCAAAAAATGTAAAGAAACGAAACTAAACGATAAAATGTATGCCTTATGTAAAAATCTTGGCATGGTAGCATTTTATTGATTTTTGTATTGAATCCTTTCTCTAGGTGTGCCTAGTGACTGAAAAGGGTTTGGATCCTGCTGGAACTATATAAGTAACTTGTGCGACAAGCAAGCGAATTAGAAAAGCTTCAAGAGGTAAGCTCTATGTTTAAGGAGTCTTTTCCTGCTTGAGTGCTTCACCATGGTTAGTGAACTATGGTTGGATTGTATGATTGTGTTTTGATGCTTTGTATAGATGCATTCATATAGAGCTATTTGATAACATGATATGACTTGTTCTGATATGACTTCTGTATTGATTTCTGTTTGTGCACGATTGTTCGCTTGGGGGTCCTCCCTCGAGACTGGCTATGTACACCTCTGTTATGTTATGGTTCCGCTTGGGGTCCTCCCTTGGGAACACGTGCGTTAATTTTCGCTTAGGGACCTCCCTTGGGAATGACGGTGCACGCCTCTGATAAGATATGTAATTATGTTCTGTTCAGTTAAGATATCTGTTATATGTTGCCTTGTATACTTTGTATCTGACTTTCATGCAGGAGTGAGCCCAGGGGTATGGAGAATTCTCTATAAACCTGGAGTTTATTGAGATTTGTTATCTCACCCCTCTTTAGGGACATCATTTCAGGTGCCCAGATTCCCGGTGAGCCCTCACTAGGCAGGCACGCGACCCGTGGTTGAGGCATTTGGACAGACCAGATTTTGAGTAGCTGTAGGCTACTGCTATTTTGGAGTGCTTTTATGTTTTTTAGTATTTTAGTATTTTGTGGATCATGATGTCTGATCCTTTACTTCATACATAGCCTGTATATATTTTGTACATGTCATTTAGTTTGATGCATGTACATTTGTGTATTCAGGCATGTTGATATGACGATGTAGTATTCAGTTATGTTTACGTGTTGGATTGCATGCTGTTATATATAGTGGCACGAAGCCAAGTTATGTATGCGCCCATGGATGGGTATATGATTTTATATGGATGTCTGGTACCTCTGAAAGTATATGCTGTATAAATTGTCTATCAGGAACTCTAGAGAGTGGGATTAGAAAATCTCCAGTTGTCCGATTTACAGAGGTTACTCTGCCCGATTTTCGTCTCCGGCGAATAAGAATTAAACTAGAAAAAGAAAAAGTTAGCTCGTATTTTCGTAAGTTAAGTCTTCCGTTGTTTCTCTTTGTATCATATGAATGTTAATTGAACCGGCTCGAGACGAGGATGTTACAGAAACCAAAGACACACACCTTTCAAATGATGCAGAGCGAGATGTCTATTTCCTTGCAAGATGTAGCTGTTATTATGAGATTGTTGAGGTATAAGATTCTTGTTCGCTTGGATGATTCCAATCAATATATGCGGAATGTAGGATTCCATCCCAAAAAGGAGTAAAGGCCCCATTACCTTCACATACGAATTTGTAATATTAACAAAAAAAATTATATAAACATATATGTATATATGAGTTGTTTACTAAAATACCTTCAACAAGTTGTTGTAATTGAGTCGATCCCATGTCATGATGTTTCGCGACTTGAGACTTCCCCCGATCATGATATTCTTCGATTTGAGTCGCGAGCAGACCATGATCCTCATCATTGTCCGAAGCACTAGCATCCTCGGCCAGAAGATGATCTTCCATTGCGATATTTTCTTCATCATTATCATCATAGTCGTCATCCATAACCCAGGTATGGTCATTTTCATCTTCCTCGGACATGTTAACAACTGGAGCAGCAGATGACGATGCATTACATGGAGAATTAAAAGCAACTGACCTCATATGTGAAACAACATCCTCTGCTCTGATGGCAATATCTACGTACAACTTTAAGAAATATTTCCTTAACTGGTTGAAGAATTATTCCATTATCATACATATGTCTTCATCATCCACCACTTACAAACTAATGTATTGTTCAAATGGCCATAAACTTGTCGTGACCAGAGTGATAGATTGGCAACCTTGGAGAGCTAACTCTTGATGAATTCTCTGATCAGTTCAGCAATTGTTGAATTGCGCTTGATACGTGTTGGCCTTTTTTCGCCTTCAAAAACTACATGTTGGCCTTCAACTTCCTACCATTATAATATAATACAACGTGAACAAAATCAGAATATGAACTCATTCTTAAATATATAAACAGAATAAATAAAAGAGAGTATGAAAAGTATGGAGAGGAGGTTTATAATAGAGAAGAGTTATGAAGAGTGCGGAGAGGATATGGGTTTAAATAGGGATAACTAGTTTAGTTGCGTCTGAAGTGGGCGAAAAAAGGGCTTGAGTCTCGCTCCATTTGGGCGAAACTCCATCCTTAATTTCATCTAATTTGGGCAAAACATGTTTCGCCTAGGTGAGGCAAAACTAAGTGCAATACATCCGTAAATTAGTTCAAAACGCCTATGTATCCGTAATTATTGATTAAAACAATAATAAATACTTTTTTCTGCCCATATATATATATATATATATATATATATATATATATATATATATATATATATATATGGGATAAGATCATCTTATACCGGTGTAAGATGAATAAGTCTTACAACAAATCTTAACCATTGATTTGTTGCATCTAACGGTTAAGATTTAGTAGCTCTCACTCATTAATTAATTTTTAATTCCCAATAAATCTCAACAGTTGGATGCACGGAAATCAACGGCTAAGATTTGGTGTAAGATTTATTATACTTACACCGATGTAATTTGATCCTATCCCTAATATATATATATATATATATATATAAGGCATGATCTTTTGACACCAGTGTCAAATTTGATATTTGACACCTCACTGTGAGCCGTTACAAAAAAGATCAATGATATTTGTAAGCATGTGACACCATTGATCTTTTTTTATCTAACGACTCTTAGATGAGGTGTCAAATTTGAAATTTAACACTGGTGTCAAAGGATCCTTAACACACATATATTTAGGATGTAAAGTGACTGCATCTAAGGATTGGTGCAGTCATATAAAACTATGTCATTTTATAATGTTAATGTATTAAATATGGGGAATAATAACCATACAAAGGTGAAAATAAATATAAAACATTAAATATGGGGAATCATAACTATACAAAGATAAAAAAATATATAATATTTTTATTTTCTATAATTAATTTTAAACGCGAACTTCCTTTATCCCACTTAAAACGACGTAGTTTTTATGTGACTGCACGAATGCTTATATGCAGTCACATTACAAATGCTATATATATATATATATATATATATATATATATATATATATATATATATATATATATATATATATATATATATATATAGGGGACATGATCATTTTACACCGGTGTAAGTTACACTCTTGATCTTGTCCATTGGTCCCACTTATATCTAAGGGCTCTAATTTTCTAATAATATGAACCATTGGATACAAGTGGATCAATGATCAAAATTGAGTGTAAGACTTCTGACTCTTACACCGGTATAAGAATATAACTGCCACTATATATATATATATATATATATATATATATATATATATATATATATATATAAGCCAGGATTGGAGGGGAAGGGGGCAAAAATTAATTTTTTATCTTGCATAATATAACTATTTATTTTACCTATTAACCTTATACGAACTCATTTAGGTAATTTCTTACCAAAATATTAACTTTTAACAACATTTGGAAGACTAAAAAAATGTACTTTTGGTCGGGTCCAACAGACATAAAAAGTAGTTTAAAGCAATAATTAAAAAAAAGTGTCTTAACTAAAACAATGCTTTTAACTATATTTTTTTTTAAAAAATAAAATGAAAGACTGCAACCAAGTTGACCCAAAAAATGAATCTTTTAAGTTAAAGCAAACTCATTTTCTCTAAATGAAATCACTACACAAAGAGAAACACAACCATGCAAAAGGATAATAAAAAGACCAAAGCTTTCATTAATCAAAACATAACATATGAAAAAAAAAATATGCAGAAAAGGTTACACTTAACACATACACATTAGGTGAAGTGGATGTAGATTTCAACTTGGATTTCAAATCAGAACTTTCAAAATAAGCACATTTAACAGTAACAACAATATTATGTTTGACCTTCAACTGTATTAATTTTTTTTGAGGGGGGACGGGGGCGGCCGCCCACCCTAACCTACCCCTATCTCCGTCCCTAATATATAACTATTTTAGCTTTAAAGCTTACGTCTTAACGGTAAATTTAAACCAGTCAAAATTGTAATAGTTGTAAACCTTATATTCATCAAGGGAATCAAGATTACAAAATTATAACTCGACGACTAGATAAATTTTTAGAGTAGTAAAATATGTTCTCAAAATATTTTATAATAAAAATTTTGAAGAGAGGTTTTTTGGCGGAAAATCTTATTTTAAATTCAAATTAATCAAAATGTTCAGTTATGCACAATAGACTTATCCCTTAATTAATTTTCTACCACTTGAAGACAGGAAGAATTTTAAAAAATTTAGTTTTGGATATTCTAAAAGACATAAAGTGTATATTCATAGATATATTTAACTGGCTATTAGCTTGTATAATGTGTTTTTTTTAGTTTTAATATATGTTTAAATTGCAATTTAATTAACATGATAAATGCAGTGTACATGTTATGAATTTTACATTCTTTGATTTGTTAACATTAATTATAAATTAAAAAATTGATATTTTAGTTGGATTATGTATAAAAGTGATATTATTTTTCTTCATGACAAATAAATAAGTACTATTACATTATAATATGAATTAAAAAAAACACTAAAAAACTGGTCATGATTTTTAATAACCAAATAAATAATTATTATTAAAAAATGTTTATAATATTTATCTTTCAATATCAATGCAGTAATAAATTAAGAACTACAAAAACAAATTTTTGAACTTCATGAATTAAAAAACAGAAATATATAGTAATAATCAGTTTTTCATAGGAGGAGCATTCACGTGTGAAAATGAATCAAGCATATTACGAAATACAAACATATATAGAGGTAATTAAATATTTTTTATGTAATATATTGATTGAGTTATTTTTATTAATTAATTATTAATTTTTAATAAATTATAACATTCAGATATACGATAATTAATGATTAAAATTAAGTACAATATTTTTTATTCTTATATATGAATATCAAGCCCTATATATAAAATCTTACTCACACAAATGAAAATAAAATGAAGTGAAACTTATATCAAGCCCTATACACGAGGGTTTTGTATTAACCGCGCGTATACCTGAATTGACCGTAAGGATTTAACATGTTTCAATTCAATACTTGAAGTGAAACTTCTAATCATTAATTTTTTATTGTAATCTTGTACTCAATAAATTTTTAAGATTTTTCCAATATATTGTTGTTCTTCTTAATTAGTTTTTATCTTGAAAAGAAATTATTATTTTTTAATAAAATATCAACCCCGACAGGGGCATACTAGACAACCCTTCAATCTACAAAATTTTAAGAAACATGATTTTTTTTTTTTTGATACATAAGAAACATGAATTTAAATTGAAAGAAAATGTTACCATAGTAATCTATGATATGCACAGGCATTTCCAGATATTTTAATTTATAAATAATTTATTATATTGTAAAATATCATATCTAAATTAGTTCACTTTATATTCTCCCATAAATCAAATTCATAACAACATTAAAAAAATCATACACTTGACATTTGTAACATATTAATGTCTAATTAATTTGATGAGATTAATATAAAATTTCTTAATATTATACCTATGAAATACGTTTGTGTAATAATTGAATAAAGCAATAACATTTTGAAATTTTATTATATTATAAAGTTATTTTTTTGTAGTAAATTAAATTTTAAATATTATATATTATTATTGATAGGATATATACCATAAGTCATTTTTCAAATTTCAAATTCAATATAGAATACAATAAAAAAAAAAATTGATGTTATTGAGGATACTACTGTATATGCTTCCCTAATTCTGTAAGTACTAAATATTTTTCTTTGATTGAATAAGATCATAAATTTGAGAAAATGGCACGTATCATTTGCTATGCATGCAGTACCGATTAATATAAGTATTTACTACTGAAGAACAGATTAAGGAAGGAAAAGAACTTTTCTGTGCATCTGAAAAATCAATCAAGAAGAATAAAAATATAATTAAGTAAAGATAAGTGACATAAAACGAAAAAATATACGTGATTATAAGAAGACATATAAATATTATCTTATTCTCAGAGTAAAGGCTTGAATTTATTGTATATGGATGATTTATATATTTATTTATTAGAAAAATCTTCACATAATAATCAAATGTATATTTGCAAAACATATGAAAGTAAATGTTTCTTTATTGTCATATTATACTTTTGAAATCTTTTTTAATGCCATATTGTATAATTTGTTTTCTTTATTGCTGCAAAACAAATTGTTACGAACAAAAGAAAAAAAAATGTGGCTTTATTGAGGAAGCTTACTTCAAATAACTTCATTAAGGAAGCCTGACCTCTTGCACGGTTTTACCGGCGCTCTTGTATAATTTTTCTGATCAGATCTGGTAATTTTTATTTCAATATTTCAAGGTTTAAATAGATAATATTAGTCAACCATAAAAGTAACTACCCACTAACATCAAATAAATTCCACTCATAACAAAATAAGAAAAATAACTACCCATTATTTAAACAACCCAATGATTCAGAAATGGAAAAAAGTATTTGTCATTTTAAATGATATAAAGTTTTATCATTTTAAGAGAGAGATACACACAAAATAATTTTTTTATTTAACCCCCCCATAATTTTCATTCCTTATGTCTATCTCTCTCCTGAAATGACATAATTTTTATCAGGGACAATCATCGAACCTTTTAGAAAATAATAAAATAATATAAATAAAATAGTAACATTCCTTCCCCTAAAATTACTCTTGTCCTCAAGCGTAAGTTCAATATCAAGTAATTGAATCATTTTCAATTTCTGCTTCTCCTTCACTTTCGTCCATCACCGCCTCGTCGTTGCTCTCTTTTGGCACTCCTTGGATGGTGAACTATTGTTTGCAGCAATGTCCTAGAGTTAATGTGCTACTATAGCAAAAACACAGCCCCTTTTGTTGCCGCTCAGATATCTCTTCGAAGTTCAAACAATAAAGGGGAGTCAAACCAGTGGAGGAGGCGCCATTACCAGAAGATGCAACATCGCCTGGTGGGAGTGGATAGAGATGAATCCTTGGTCTTGATGACTGTTATGGTCCGTCGAACATTCTGAGATTGCGGAGCTCAGATAACTTTGTTAGCCACAAAGACATCCAACGCTTGAGCTTTGATATCAATTACAAACAAAATAAATAAAATAGGAATTTGATTTTATTGAAGAAGTCTCATCTCAAATGGCTTTAGTCAAACCTGATCTCTTGCACACAGTGCTCTTGGATAATTTTTCTGATCAGATGTGATGATTTTTATTCCAATATTTTAATATTTAAATAGATATATCCAGTATCCACTAACATCAAATAAATTCCACTAATAACAAAACAAGAAAAATAACTACCAACTAATTAAATAATCCAATAATTTAGAAAATAATAAAATAACATAAATAAAACCGTGAAACAAATATTTTTTGATATTTATCTCTCTCTGGATTTATCTCCCTCTGCATTTAACTCCGTCTATGTTAATCAGGAGAGAATATTTTTTGTTAAAAAAAAAAAAAAGATTTAATGTCTGTCTTTTAAAGATATAGAGATAGGAAAGAAACAAATACAAACAATGAAAATTATTAGAGAGAAGAGGAGTTTTTTTTTATATTTAGATTTTAAATAAAAAATATTTTTTTATCTTCTTCTTTTTTGATAAGCTTATTTTTATCTCTTATAAAATAAGAGAATTTTATATTTTTTAAAAGAACACAAATTTTGCTCTAAAAAATGGTTTCCTGATTTTTACCTGTCGCATGTGAAAACTAAAGATTTTATAAATTATTTGACGAGAAATGGTTTCCATATTTGTCTGGAAGTTGCGGCCGTATTCATTTGACGAGAAATGGTTTCTTATAAATTATTGTCAAGAATTTGGTGTTTGTCATTTTCTAATGATATAAGTTATGTCATTTTAATAGAGAGATAAATACAGAAAAATAGAAATCATGGGAAAAAGAAATGGATAATTTTTTTAATTTAGAATTGGAGTAAAAATTTTTTTGTTTGTCTCTCTTAAAAAGATGGAGTGTTATGTCAACAAACACTTTTCAGTATTTTGAATACTTTTATCAAAGAGGAAGGTTATAGTTATAATATTTTTTAGAGACAGGATATTCTTATTACCAAAATTTTCTACTACTAACTTACTATCTATCTAATCACCATTAAATTAAAGAGAGGAAATATTAAAAAAAATGAAAAAAGAGAAAATGTTGATCCAATGGTGATTAAATAGGTAATAAATTGGTAATAAAAGATTTTGGTAGTAAGAATATCTCTCCTCTTTTTTTATAACCTCTTATAACCATATTTTAACACCGTTGATTTTCGCTAATCAACGGTTATCATTTATTGTGAATTAATAATTTTAATTTGAAAAAATGATAATAATTGATCAGCGGAAATCAACAATGATAAGATATGAGTATAAGAGGTTTTAAAAAAATTGTAAGTATAACGTTTTTTGTTTAATAAGAAATTAAGTGGAAGGAGGGGTATTTTGGTCTGTAAGGAAAGTACAAGGAAGAAGAGGCGATGTAAGAAACGTAATAGAACGAAACGCGTTTTGGAATTGATTTATTATTTTGAGGAAAGGAAGGGAAAGGAGAGAGAGAGAGAGAGAGAGAGAGAGGAAATGGAGAAAAAGGGGGAAGAAGTGGTGATGGGAGTGCCAGTGCCGTATTACGGGGGCGAAAACCCGTATCAGAAGGGGGTGATCCCTCCTAACGCGGTGGTGGGCGATCCCAAGGGTATCCCCATACAGCAAACCATTTACAGGGACACTCCTGCTCCTTTTAACTGCCTTCACTGCGGCAACACCGCTCTCACTACCGTCAGGTTTCTTATTTCATTACTATTCACTCTTCCTCGATTGCCCTACTCATTTATCGAATTACTTACTACCTGCAGTGCCCACCCATCATGTCTCATCTCATACCCCAAATCATTCATATTTCTTGTCCTTTTTAATTTTCCATATATCATTTCTCATTTACTCTTTTTTATTTTGTGTTCATCAATTAAAACGTATTAAAAATATTTGTGTATTCTGTCTGTAGTATTCTATTCAACAATAAATAAATACTACGAGGTCCGCTCAGACTGCTCTTGGTATCTCTAACAAAATACAAAAGACAAGATTATTCTACTTTTGACTCTTCACCTGCAATCAAGATCGTGATACGAAAACAATAAATAAAATTTGGAATTTGGCTTTATCGAGGAAGTCTGACCTCTAGCACAAGTACCTACCTCCAGGGATAACTTTTCTAATATGATCTGATATTTTTATTCAAATACTTGAAGGTTTAAATAGATAATACAAGATAACTTCAACCATAACTACCCACTGACACTATATAGGCTCCATTAATAACTATGACCTATCCTTTAGGAGGGTTAAAATTCAAATAACTACCCATTACTTAAACAACCCAACAATTCAGAAAATAATAAAATAAAAAATGGTAACATCCCCTCCCCCTAAAAATAACTCTTGTCCTAAGAGTAAATTTAAACTAATTGAATCATCTTCAATATCCGCTTCTCCTGATCATCCTCAATATCCGCTTCTCCTTCACTTTCCTCCATAACCGCCTCGTCGTCGCTCTCTTTTGTCACTTCTTGAATGGTGAACAATTGTTTGCAGCGATGGCCTGGAGTGAATGCGTCATTACAGCGAACGAGAGCCGAATCGGTGGAGGAGGTGCCACTGCCGAAAGATGCAGCACCGCTGGTTGGAGTGGATAAAGGTGAATCCTAGGTGTTGCTGACTGTTATGATCTGTCGCACATTCTGACCAGGAAAGGTGATCTTATGATCGCGGGCCTCATATAGTTTTGCCAGCCCAATAACAGATGAGAGGTTGTTAGCCATCAAGACGTCCAACTGGTTGGAGAATTGGTTGAACATCTCCTTGAATTGCTCTGACAAAGACTGGACCACGTCTTCCAATTTTTAAATACATTTGTCCATGCCTGAGCTTTGATACCAATTGATACGAACACAATAAATAAAAATGGAATTTGGCTTTACTGAGGAAGCCTGACCTCTTGCACAAGTGCCTTTAGGGATAACTTTTCTATTGTGATCTGATACTTTTATTCAAATACTTAAAGGTTTAAATAGATAATACAAGACAACTAGGGATAACTTTTCTATTGTGATCTGATACTTTTATTCAAATACTTAAAGGTTTAAATAGATAATACAAGACAACTTCAAAAATAACTATCCACTGATACTATCTAGGCTCGATACTATCTAGGCTCCATTAATAACTATGACCTATTCTTTAGGAGAGTTAAAATTCAAATAACTACTTATTACTTAAACAACCCAACAATTCAGAAAATAATAAAATAAAAAACCGTAACAGATGGTTATTATATTATTATCAGGAATCATGATTGACCTTTTTTCTTCTGCAAACAAGTTAAAAGTTGGTTTTGTTTGTCTATTTATCTTGTGCTCACTGTCACTGGCTGTATGTATGCATGCGTGGGTTAAAGTGACTCGTTATGTCAATTAACATCTTGTTTGAGGTGTACATGTGATAAGAAAGCATATGCCATAATTCAATTTCATCCTTTACATATTTAGGTAGGGTTTTCAAAGACTATTATTGGCTTTGTGTGTGAGATTTCAAGTGACTGACTACAATCACTTGAGTCTGGAGACTTAAGGCTTGGTTGAGTTTGTTTTAACTTGCAATTACGTAGACACACACAGAGGCACTGTTTTGACAACTAGTCAATCGGGATTGATAATCACGAGCAACATTTTGCAAATTTCTCAATTTTAATACAATTGTGTGCATAATCTGTTTTGCAATATTAGTGGAGCTGGACCCTATTAGGTTGAAAATCATTCCGTTGGTCGTCCATTTTGAATTTCTGTTTAAGTTTTATCAAACTTGACCGGCTTTTGTTTTCTTATGGTGTTTTACCTGAAACATAGATCAAAGCCCAGTCTGGCAGCATTTGTTGGATGCTTGATGCCAATGATGCTTGGAGTTTGCTTTCTTTGTCCTTCAATGGACTGCCTCTGGCATAAATATCACTACTGTCCTAAATGCCACGAAAAGGTAGTATCGTACTAGTTATTCCATTGGACTGTCTCTGGCATGAATATCACCGATATAAATGTCTAATTGCAACTTAATGTCATTGCTGTTATGTTTATGTGTGTGTAGGTTGCTGATTTTGAGAAATCGGATCCCTGTGCTGTGATGGATCCACCACACTGGACGCAGGAGAGTTTTGCATTGTCTGGATAGTATGATAATTCTTGTTACTGGCATCTTGACTTGCATTGTCTGCAAGTAGTAACTTCATATGTGCTTTATTCCTTGTTAAGTTTGTTAAAAATCAGCTGTTACATGTGCATGGGACAGAGAGAAGAGTGCTAGTTACTTGTTGCTGTTGAGATTGATCTGGAATTTATTATCTAGTTCTACATCTGTTACATTACATAGCTGCAATACACTCGTGTCTTGTTAATATTATATTTGAAAGAATTGCTGGTATCCACGATCTGCATGGCTTTTTTCGGCCTGGGTTACCTTGTTTAAATTAAATAAGAAAACAGTTGGATTGAGTTGTTTGGTGAATACTCGATCTCTTATTTTCATATTACAGTTGTGCTCTGTGTGTATTTTCTATGTTTGAATTTCTCTTTAAAAAAAATGTGGTGTGTGTGTGTGTGTGAATGAGAATTGCAAAAATGATTTCTCGTTTATCATGGATAACTTATATTTCACCTCCTTTTGTTTCAAATGCTGTTTCAAAATATCCATTTTTGGTCTCCGCATGAACTCCTTGAATAAGATGTGTTATCTTGTATCAAAGTATTGTGTTGCTATTAACAGCAATAGCAGAACAAAACAAACACAAATGCTATTGAAGTTAGCTCAGGTCTAGAACGATCTTCCAAGTGTATGCATAATTCCATTCTACATTTCTACTGTTGCCTCTTTTTTAAACAAAACTTTTTGGAGAGCTAAAGTTCTTTTAAGGCACTTTCACCTGTAAATTATATACAGTAGCTCCCACAAATTCATTTGATCACGTAATATACAAAAAGGTAATACTCAAACACTATCGCCGTGATTGAATATTGTTTCTAAAAATAATTTTTTGATTTTCATAACAAACAAACAAAAAATCTGTTTGATAAGGCATGTTTTGTAAAATAAAATAAAATTAAAATTATAACTTTGTTTTTTAGAATTAAATTTAGAGAAATGTTTGAATTGTTTTTATATTTTGTTTTGGTTTTTAACTTTCAAAATAAAAAAAATACATGAAACATTTGTTTGCATAACTATTTTATAAAACAGATTGAAGCATAAACAATCATAACACAAGCAAACAGATTCTTGTATGCTTGCCTTTATTTTTCGAGGAAAAAAAAAACAAAAGAGAAAAGAAAAGGGGAATTTTCGTGCTTATGTCAAATTTCGATGACTGGTGGATCCTTGGTATGTACTTCTTGGGCTTATTGACCAAAGTATTTATGAATACTTAAAACCCAGTTTGGAGTGATTTTATTCCATTCAAAATAAAATTGAAAAAAAAAATTATTTTAATTTTATTCCCATTTAAAAAATTTACGTCGACTGCATACGTTTTTTGGTTACAAATGCGTTAAAGTTTAAACACCTTATAATTGTTATCTTTTATATAGTGGATATGATGTAAAGGAGGGATATTCTTATTACCAAAATCTTCTACTACCAACTCACTATCTATTTAATAACCATTGGATCAATATTTTCTCTTTTTTCAAAAACTTTTTAGCATTCTCTCTCTTTGATTCAATGTTGATTAAATAGGTAGTAAGTTAGTAGTATAAAATTTTGGTAGTAAGAATATCCTTCCTATATGATGTATGTCATGTAATTTATTTTACTGCATTATATTCTATAAATTATAAGTGATTAACTAATACTATCAGCAATTATTATTTTTTCTTGGTCAACAAACTTTACGATCAGTGGCGGGCTCAGGAATTTTTTTTTGTGGGCGGCTAAAAATTAAACATTTATTCTCTCTTCCAACATAATATATGGGAGGCCAAAATGCGAAGAATTAAATATTTGTGCCTGTTTCAATCCTCTCTTTTTTAAGGTAGAAGCTACTTGTAAGCATAAACTAAGCCAAACATGTTTTGAGAAAAGTTCTTCTAATGAAAAACTCTTTTATTTTTATAATGAAGAAAAATGCCGAAAGCTAAAAGTTTTTGGGAGGAAATTTTTTTTTAAGCTCTTATCTGTTTTTCTTGAATTATGTGTTTTTTTTTAAAATGAAGAGTTATAAAGATAGATATAGAGATAATTTTCTTAAAATATGTGTTTTTAAGTAACTTTTAAACTAATTTTTTTTTGTAATTACCAAACAGCTTTTAACTTTTTTTTAAACTCTTTTTTTTTTAGCTTTAGCTTATAAGTAGCTTCTAACTTAAAAATAAGAGGATCCAAACAGGCTCTTAGAGTAATTTGTAAAAAAAAAAAAAAAAAAAAAAAAAAAAATGGAGACAGATCTTTACTCATAATTTAATACTAATTTCATATGCTAACTGTTACCGCCATGTCTGCGCCAACAAGAATTTGAACTGCACTCTTTCTTATTATTTTTTTGTTTTGTTCATTTCGTTAACTTTTGTTGAGGGAGAAAAGATGCATTCAGGGTTAGAGGAGTTTCAATAGATATAGGACGTGAGAATATAAAGAAGTTTTATAAATTCTGCATTGGAAAAAACTAATTCCTGGAGAGGAAAAATGGAGGTTTCTTGTATATGTTAAAAAAATTTCTTCATATTATTAGTTAGTGTTCACTTGTTAGAAATGCAAGCATCGGTGATAAATAATTCAGTCACACATTATTTAGGAACAAATTAACTTAGAACTATATAACTGAAAGTACCTATAAATTTAATGTTAAGATTTTTGGTTAAAATATAATGTTGCGTTCATTTATTGCGGTTTGAGTTTTTTAGTTAACCCACTAATACAAATCTTAACCCATAAAAATGTTTTGGATTAAGATATCACATTGAATTCAGTACAAGCACATCATATGAATATTTTGTTAAGCAAAAAAACTAGTAGTTCCTCTGCTTGAGAGTTTCTAAGCAAAACTCTGTTTTACACACCGATAAAAGGGTCAACTGGCCCGTGATTGAGTCAAGATTTGTAGATTCTAGCTAATATATGTTCTACTTGCTCGTACAGTGGAGATGAGGTGCGCATGAGAGGTTTGCCTTAATACTTCCCTGCTTTTAGTTAATATACAAGCACTTGGACAAGGCCACAAGGGCATTGTCATTCACGTTTTTTCTATGGAGGGAACACTATTTGACCGTTGAATTATTGGATTTACCTTCTAACTTTGGTCAATTGGACAAAAATTTGATCAGCTCGGACTCTTCAACTTGACAAACATTTATTTCACCAACCCTTGTCAACTAATATATATGTTAAGAGGATAATATATCTCTTTGAATGTGATCACATACATATTCTTATTCTGATTTTTTTTCCCTTTATTTTGAATAAATCTATTTAATTATTGGCTTTAAGTTAAACTTATTCGTTCCGTAATTTTATTTCTACTCAAAATTTATTAATCTCCTGCATACATTCTTTTTTTCTCCTTGACCTATCAAGAAATGAACAACGTCAATGGTTTATATACTCTTTGGAGTGCAGGAGCTTCAAAAGTGTTACTCTCTTGCATTTGTCAACAAAATTAAATTAAATTAAATTAAATCCAATGTCAATGAGACCACGATGATGATATTCAAATGCCTAAATTGCATAGCCCTCGATAACTAACAAAAAGTCACTTTCGATAAAGCGTTGGAATGAATTTAAAAGAAAGTGTGGCGGGAATTTAGGTCCTTGAATGTCAACTTGGTAAGCCTTTATTCAAACTAAAAATTATCCTTCTATAATAGTCCTCCTTTTGCCCAACTTATGATGGTGCTGTCCAGCCCCATCAAATCAATGGCTCACACCTCCCTTCTCTAAGTAAATGTATAATTAAATTCTTAAAAGATGTTCCTTATATTATCTTAAATTCTTTGAAGTTTTTGTCTATATATATAATAGGTAAAGTGTGTGTCATTTTAAAGGATGTAAAGTTGTATCATTTTAAAGGATGTAAAGTTGATAGATAAAGGAGGAGAGAGAATTGACAAAAAAATATAAATGTGTGAGTCTCACTTCTTTATGAGAGAGTGAAATGATATAAGTTGTATCATTTAAAAGGATAAATATTTTTTCCAATATTGATTGGGGAAGTAGTTTGCTAGTAAGTTCATTATTTTAATTAAATAATACTTTTGAAAACTATAGTAACATAGAATAACTTCTTTCATTTATCAAATTACTTCATTTTATTTTTATACATCTAATGGAGATCAGCTCAAGTTATACTAACTTTTTCCTTTACATTTTTATGTGAATGTCAAGTCCAACCTCATGCATATCTACGTTTTGTTTTCCGCCATTGCTTTTCTACAACTCAATCTATACTTTCCAAGCATATAATTCAAAGTTTTTTTTCTTCGTAATTTTGCCTTTTCTTTAATTTAAAAATAATGAGTGGGTGGGGGCGTGGGACATTTGAATATATTGGTGGTCAAAGGTCAAGCAACCAATATAATTTCTTTTACACGTGAGGTGTTGATTAAACTCTCAATTTTCCGTATGGAAAGATTTTTCCTCTTGGAACAATTGGAAGAAGCTAAAGAAAGGAAGATATATAAAGATGGCTTTTTGGTTTGTAATAACTTTTTCCATATGTTATGTATGGTAAGAGTGAAAAGGAGTTAACATGAATAATGAGAGACATCGACAGTGGTGCGGTCTAAGTCTGAAATCTCCAAGTCACTTCTTTTAATAAGGGAGATCATAGCATTATCTGTCTAAGATTACAAAAGGGGTCTCTTTCATGCTGTTAGTGTCCCTCCCACTACCAAAAAAGATGATTGAAGGAAGACAACGTACAGTAATTTGAAAGAGAACAAACCAACATGCCTAGTGCTGTCAAGCAATTTAACTCATTGAGCCGTCCCAAGTCAAAACCAAAGTGTTGGGCTTGGACCCATTGTCATGCATTAAAAGACGAGTACTTCACATGGAATGGCAAAGCACAAAGTAGAAAGTATTCACTTTCTGGATTCCTAATGTGCTACTTTTACTTGTCCAATCACCAAGATTAAAACTGTAAATAACTAATTTAATTCATAAGCTTACCTATATGTGCTAAGAAATTTAATAGGAGTGAGGGCGATGAAGATCGAACTCGTGATACTGAGGATGCTCATACCATATAAAAAATTAATTCAACTCAAAAGTTTAATCTGTTAAGTGAAGACTCATCAATAATTTATATACTTCTAAAAAAAATATGGATGACCAAACAAAAACTAATTAAACATTGTCTTTATCATAAATTGGAGTTTTAAGTATGATTATTATTCATCAGTGCTCTTCAATTTTTGGCGCGGATAATTTTTTCTAATAATAGAAAACAAAAAGGCTGGAAGAACCAAACGATTATTCTTTTGCTTTGAAATTGCACCACCCATCAACGAATCTAAGCATAAATAATTATTCTTTAGTTTTCAAATGAAAACAGATAAAGTAAGAAGAACAATTTAGTTAGGTATGTGGAATTGAGTAAAACGATACAGGTATGCCAGACAGATTGTTTGTATACACATTTTCCTGCTACTGCTTCATTTATTCTTTGCTACTATTATCTGCCTAACCTCTTCTTACAAGTCTCGCTATGCCCAGGAATTTTTTATGTGGGGGCTAAAAATTAAATATTTGTTTCTCTCTTCAAACATAATATATGGGAGGTCAAATTACGAGTAATTAAAATGTTAGGCGAAACGGTTTTGGGAAAAGTTTTTATAATGAAAAACTTTTTTTTTTATAATGAAAAAAAATGCCGAAAGCTAAAAGTTCCTAGGAGGAGATTTTTTTTAAGCTCTTATATGTTTTTCTTGAATTATGTGTTGTTTTTTTTAATGAAGAGTTATAAAGATAGATAGAGAGATAATTTTCTTGAAATATGTGTTTTTAAGTAACTTTTAAACTAAACTTTTTTTTGTAATTACCAAACGGCTTTTAATTTTTTTTAAGCTTTTTTTTTTTTAGTTTTAGCTTATAACTAACTTCTAACTTAAAAAAGAGAGGATCCAAACAGGCTCTTGAAGTAATTTGTAAAAAAAAATTGTACACAGATCTTTCTCAATAATTTAATACTAATTCCATATGCTAACTGTTACCACCAGATCTGCGCCAACAAACAAGCGCCACGTAGCTAAAAGAATTTGAACAACACTCTTTCTTATTATTTTTTTGTTTTGTTCATTTCGTAAACTTTCGTTGAGGAAGAAAAAATGCATTCAGAGTTAGAGGAGTTTCTTTTTGAATAAATTCAAATGTATAACCGAAGACTAATTCACATCGAGCATTGTCGGACCCTTTAAACTCCCAAATCCTTTTTTTTGTAATTCCCGGGGCTCGAAATAGACTTTTAACTTTTTCCACATGTGCCAAAGGAGTTTGGTGAGTTAGAGGAGTTTCAATAGATATAGAACCTGAGAATATAAAGAAGCTCTATAAATTCTACGTGGGAGAAAATTACTTCACATTAATGGAAAGAAAAAAAAAATGAAGGTTTCGTGCATTATAATTATGTTAAAAAAAATTCTTCAATTTTACACACACAAAAAAATCCTTCAAGTTTTAGGGGGGCGGCCGCTAGGGGTGATAATAAGGCCAGGGGCCTATCAGAGGCCTTGGGCCCGACCCGTTTCGACTCGTCTTTTTTAATTATTGGACCCAGACTTATACTCATGCAAAAGCTTTTTTATTTAAAAGGCCTCAGGCTTCCATAGCCAAGCCCGGCCTTGAAGCCTTGGAGGCTGTCCCGTATACAATAAATTTATTTATTTTTTATATTTTTATATTAATCATTTGAGACAGCGAGTGCCACTTTTCATAATTACTAACAATATTACATAATTACTAACAACGATTGGTAAAGAAATAAGAGATAAGAAGATGAAGATATACGAGGTAGAAAAAGAAAGATTAAAAATGACAAAAAAAAAGATTAAGGTAATTCTGTTGCTGATGCTTTGGCAACCAAAGGGAGACTACTAGACACCTGAGATCTACAGTTTTTTCTTGAAGTCCATATGGATTGTAGAGAGCTGTTTGCTAGAGATTTGATGGACACTACTTGCCCCAGACTCTGTTTTGTTTCTAGTTCTGTTGCTTTCCCCTTTGTTCAAAAAAAAAAATATTAAGAAAAAACAACGTAAATGTGTCGTTGTTATTTTGACTTTTTAATATTAATATGTCTTTTTTATTGCAAAAGAAACAACTATTATTTTCTTACAAAAAAATACATATGAGTGCATGATTAATGGGTTAAACATTGCTGCAAATTGAAAGATAAGGTTTTTATTTTTAATAAATAAACAGGCCACGGGCTTAATACAAGCTTTTATTTTTTGTAAAAAAATTCAGGCAATATTATACACACAAAAAAAAAAAGGCCTTCAAATTTTAGGGCTCGGCCCGGCCCGTTAACGCCCCTAGCGGCCGCCTACCCTAACTCCCTCGGTCCGCCCTTGTTAGAAACCCATCTAATATTATTTACCCACACATTATATGTACAATCTACACGGAAACTTGTATTTTAACAAAAACGCTAGCAAAAAATATATTTGACTTTATCCAACTAAAGATGGATTTGCATATGAAAACCAAGGAGGATTTTATATAAAAGATGAAAGAGGGAATGAAATTGAATAACGATTAAGCTGTGTACACTTCGTAATTAAGCTTCAAGTTTACTTTTTTAAATTGATACATTCTATTCTATTTTATTTTTTGGTAATTAAAAAGATACATTTATTTTAATTAAGCTGGTCACAAGGAAGCATTGTAGAATGATCTAGAGACACTTTAATCAAAAAGTTATGATCCGGATAAAATATAATAGGCCCATTAAAGGCTCAAAGACATAGAAAGAAGCCTAATCTTACGAGGGCCCATAATTAAGCGCGATGGCCATCATCACGCATGACTTGACGCGATGTCCCCATCACACTTGAAATCGCCCTTTGGCATAACTTCAGAGGTAAGGAAGCTATCTTAAGAACAAATACGAACTCACCGCGCCTTTGTACTAATAAATAAAGGATAGCACCAACTCGCCGCTACTCTATCAAGATAGTCTGGCACTAAGAAGATAAGGCTATTGAGGCTCTAGCCAAACCTGCAGCCCAAATATAGCCAATCAGAGGCCATACCACTTTCTGAAGGCGGTATCAGAACCACTATATAAATAGAGTGTGCATGCCCAGGTACATATATCTAATTCATTGAAAACATACATACACATGCCTCTGATATTGACTTAAATATCGGAGTGTCATTGCAAGTATCTCATCCAGTCTCATCGCGCCAACAAAGGACCAGAGTATACTGATCTTCATCAACAACCCCAAGCCCAAAAAGCAGAGCATCATCCTCACTTCAACCTTGTGTGATTAGGCTCAATACATATTTACCAGTCCATATTGTATTTGGTCTGATCAAGTTATAAATTATAAATTTCATCTGAAGTGAGTAAAAACTTATCGGGAAACCTAAATAAAAGTTCAAACAAAAACTTGCATAATTGAGAACGAGAATATGTACAAGGAAATTTTGTCTTAAATAAAAAAACGAGAAGATATAATAGTGCTTTTATTGACACATTTTTTCCCACTCATCTCAAGGGTTGCAACTTTAATTATACCCAAGTTGTAGAAAAATGAAGGAAAAAAATAAAGATGCATATGGCTATGATAAGTGTAAATTTTGTAGAACTTTCGCCTTTTTTTACCCTTTTACTCATAATTAAAATAAATATTATCACTTTGCATCTGTATCAAAATATTTCACTCATCTGCCACTGTATAACCATTGACCGAGTTATATTCTAGAATAGAGCACAATATATTAGAGTATTTTTCGTAAAATAGTAGATACTCAAGTATTCAGGTTGTATACTCGAGTATTGTTCGTGATTTGGGTTTTGTATTCGAGTACAGAGGTTCTGTACTCGAGTAAATTGCAGGAGCTGGGTTTTTTTATGAAACCCTTACTTCAAACATTTCCCACATACAAATAATGAATTCAAGAGGAGAATTCATCAAAAATTGGGGCTTCAAAGCAACCAACACATTCAAAATTTTAATGTAAACTTCAAAAGGTCATAACTTTTGCATTTGACGTCCGAATTAGGTATTTTTTTATTCCATGTAACTTTTCGAGATCTACACGCTGAAAAATTCCCAAAGAATTATTTGTTACTGTTGAGAAGTAAAAATTTAAAAACATCATTCACAAAGATAAAAAATATGTCAAATAGGGTACAAAGAAGCATTTTTTTTGGAAAATTTCTTGATCAAATCCTTCTTGAATTTGTTAGCGCATAGATCTAGAAAAGTCACGTGTAATAAAAAAAACCTGATTCAAACACCCGAGTCAAAAACTTTGGTCTTCCAAAAGTTTATGTTAAAACTACCAAAGTATTGTGCCACCTTAAACTCAATGGGAGTAATACCTGATTCGGACACCCAAGTCATAAGTTAAATGATTACATCCGTGGAATAACTTAACAATCAAATGATTTGATATGGGCAAAGTTAATGATTAAATAAGATTACCTTATTGTCCCGATACTTAATCAATTAAGTGCCTCTTATATAATCGATTGTTTGATTCAGTCAACGGTCAAACAAAAATAGATTGATATATAATTTTGAGATAGGGGCTTCTGACCATAAGTTACTTGAGTACAAGACCTTAGTACTCGAGTATCTTGTGACATACCCGAGTATAAATACATGACGTATCCAATCTGCTTCATCCCAAAATTTACTCTAGTATGTGGGTTACGGGGAAAATGTCAATTTTTTTAAACAATTTAAAAATAGGAACATAATGATGATTTTTAATATATTAAGTGACACAATAGTCAAAATTCGAACTTTGCTATGTATATATACATGTAAATATATACATGTAATTACACGTACAATTTAATAGTTGTGGATACTACATAAGGGAAACATTTGTATGTATGTTTGAACATTATTTAAAGAAAGTGTAGTGAAATTTACACGTAGGATTGCATTGCTATTTGTGTGTCAACAGTGGGAGAAACTCCATTACGGGCTCTATAAAATTCCCCATACAAAATTGTGATTTCCATTCCAAAAGCATAATTGCATTGAAGAAAGAGGAAACTCTCGACTCTATTACATGTTCATGTTCGTGTTATAGAACCATCAATTAATTGGTTTCTGTCGGTGTGAGGGGTAAGGCTCTCAACTCTCGTCTCTCTCTGCAATCAGGGTCGCTAGTACATGGAGACCAGCACGCTCTTTCATGTTCTTTCCATTTTTCTTCTCCTATCAGATCATTTTGCTGTTGCAAGTGCAAACTCCGAAGGTAAACCCCTCTTGATATATATAGATGTATATATATATTCTATCAGGTCATTTTGAAGAATATATTTTCAAAATTTTCTGCTTTGTTGAAAATGAACAGGTGATGCTCTGTACGCGTTCAGAAGAGCTGTGAAAGACCCAAATAACGTTCTACAGAGTTGGGATCCCACTTTGGTGGATCCATGTACATGGTTTCACGTTACCTGTGATGATGATAAGCGGGTTATCCGACTGTAATTCACGTCATCTTATCCTCTGATCTCTTCTTTTTTCTCAGTTATTTATTTTCCAATATTTTCTCAAATCAAGTGTAATTATCATTTTCTTTATGCTGCCACACAGCAATATATAATAGAAGAAGAAAAGAAGATTATGATTACTGATTAGACTGTAATCTTATTTGAGTTTGGACTTGGGAGGGCTGTGTACTGTTGTGTCAAGTGTCAAGGGCGCTTCTCCATATGTCCCCCATAAGTTAGTAGGACAAGTACCCCTTAACTTGTTTGATTAGTATTATTTGTTGAAATGGCTTTTGACCATTCATTCTTATATATTGGATACAGTCACAGTTACTTACACTAGTTGTTCCTTTTCTCTTTTACTTTAATTCTTGAACCGCAAAGTCTAATAATGCATACTCATGCAGAGACCTCGGGCACGCAAAACTATCTGGGCATTTGGTTCCTGAACTGGGGAGACTCCATCGCCTTCAGTTTCTGTAAGGGCTGTTGCAAAGTTATTATATTTCTTTTTTTTGGAAACTGTCTTACATCACTAAATGCATGGAGCTGATTTAATGGATTGATTGAATGATGAATGAGTTTTTTTTTTATGTTATTCAAAAGAGTGAAGATGAGATTTGGTTTGACTATGCAGAGAATTGTACAAGAATGAGTTGGTGGGTCCAATACCAAAGGAAATTGGAGACCTCAAGAACCTGGTTAGCTTGGGTCTCTACCATAATAACCTCAGTGGCTCCATCCCTCCCACCCTCTCCAACCTCTCCAATATCAAATTCTTGTAAGTTAAAGTAATCACTCATCAGTAAATTAAATATTGAGTAGTGAGCCGTTCACCAAGCCTAACCAAATGTAATGATGCAGGCGACTCAACAGCAACAAGCTCACTGGAAGAATACCAAGGAAACTCACTAAACTGCCAAACCTCAAAATCCTGTCAGTCTATCCTATACTTTTCAAGGATTTTGCTTTCCTGAAAATCAACCGAAACAATTTCAACCATATAAATATATTTTATCACAATCTCAATTGTTAATTTTCAGGAAGTCAAATTCATTTTTCTGGATTCCAATTCTCTTATTCTGATTTTCTTCTGTGTAGAGACCTATCAAACAATGATCTTTGCGGAACCTTCCCCACATCCGGCTCCTTCTCCAAGTTCTCTGAAGAAAGGTGAGTCCAAAACTAATAAAATCGTCTGAGTATTTACCAAAAATATAAAAAAGGCAATGAAGTGAGGAAACTATTCAAATTCTCTGAAGGGCCGTGAAGAATCTCAATAATTATATATTGACTTTGTTACTATTTGGCAACATATAATACGACTTTCATATAATTTACTAAAGACTTTTCAATGCTATCTTTAGCCGAATTTAGTTATTATTTAATATTTTCATTCCTTAATTCCCCTCAAGTGGTTGATCTAGAAGTGTGAGAGCATTAACTGCTTGGTTGGTTTCCTACAGTTTCCGGAACAATCCAAGACTTACAGGACCAGAATTAATGGGATTCGTCAGATATGATATTGGAGGAAGCTGCAAATGAAAGATTATATCTACCAAATCACGACCTGATGGAAACCAATCCTCGTGCAAATGGCGTCATAGGAAATTTCTGTTTTCCTTATATCCGTTCCTAAATTACTAGCTTGTACCAAACTACCAATACTATATGAGTATGCATTTGAATTAGGACATCAGCGATCCTTTTCTCGGTCTCCGATCTCTACAGCTAGGATGGATTGGTTTGAGATGTCCACTTGTAATATATATATATGATGATGATGATGATGAAAATAACAGACCAATCAAATTTGGGACTCGGATTTTCCTTACATCTTCTAATTAAAATCACCCACCACGAGTCCACAACAAGAATACATAATAATTGGCTTATCTAAACTCAGTATACCAGTCCAAAGAAAATGCTACGGTAGAGGTGCCTATAGCAGGATTGTCAAAACGGGTCAATCCGATTCAACCCGACCCAACTCACGTTCAACTCGAAAAAAACGAGTCGGGATAGGATTGACTCAAAAAATAAACGAGTCAGAAAACTCAACTCAACCCGACCCGAGCCGGGTTTGGGTTGGTTCGCGGGTTGGCTGAAAAAAATAGAAAAATAAATTAAAATTCCATTGATGCGGTAACTATTAAATTTTTTTCCTAAATTATTAATTCATTCAATACAAAGATATTATACAGATAAACCATAACAAATTCCTTTTGCATTTGGACTTGGACTTGTTGGCAGTTGGCATCACATTCACACTCTCACACATACTGTGAAAAAGGTCCTTAATACACGGTTTTGGACTTATTGGCAACTGCAGAATATTTTCGTTTGGGTATTTGGAATTGAGATTTTAGATTTTAACTTTTCACTTTACCTTCATTAATTTTTATACTTTTATATTAAAAAAAAATCATAATCCACTAGTCAACCCGTTTGACCCGTGAGTCGACTCGATTTTTTTCGAGCTGAAACGAGTCGGGCTGACTTGAGTGACTAATTCATTTTTTTCTAACCCAACCCGACTCATTTTAGCCGGATTATGAGCAAATCCAACGAGTTGACTCATTTTTGCCTAGCCTACCTATACCCCACAGACTAACAGTTTAAGGGGTGGTTCCACTCACTCACCCGTAAGTCATAATTGCATGCCAGTCCATTTCACTTCTGCTTTCTTCGATGGTTACATGCAGCGTAAACGTGGGATCAACCATTTAACATTCCAAAAACAAGGCAGGGAAATTGTGTTAACATTTACATGAACCCTACACACTATCTTACCACGAACTCCACCCGTTTGCGGATAAATCAAAAGCACGATTTGAACTCAAATCCAGAAAAGATTCTTTCAGGTGTGTTTTGATTTGTTCTTAGAAATGATTAAATAAAAAATCAACCGAAAACAACAACACTTACCGAAGGACACACAAAACTTAAATAGACAATTGGATCGTTTGAAGGGGAGGCGTGATTGACTGGTTATTATCAATTGCTTAAATGCATATTTTAACAATATAACTAATGGGCATTTATTGCAATAAAAATTCGACAAACGCCCATTATAAGGTTGATTTAACAATGATAATGACAGATAAAAGAATAACAAGAAAAAACAATATTTACAAATTTGCAACGATGCAAAACTTGACCCTAAGCTTAATTTCCCAGGTTGTAAACATGGCTTACTTCTGTCGTGAGCGGAACTAATGCACAATTGTCCATACCTGGGTTCATAGCATGATATTAGTATAAACATGCATATCCCTGAAAAACAGAAAGTAAAGATAAAATCTTTTGAAGTTAAACTAAAATTTCCTAAAGGATTGTAGTAGGAAGTAGGAACTAAGAACAATAAAGGCATTTTCTAAATTAAATCATCTTACAATGGTATCATGACCGTATTTAACCATTTGGAACAACAATTTCTACAACCAACATTTTTGAACAAAAAATTCCTTGCCTATAGTAAAACTGGCTTATCATGTCCTAAAATATGTACCCCGCCAATTGGACATGTTACCATGCAAACGGTATGAAATAGAAATGAAGTGAGTTCTACATGTATTACCTGATATGGTAAATAACTTAGAACATTGTTAAATGTCAAGTCCATTAAATATCAAATGCTTGGACCGTAAATATATTTAATCCCAACGTGCATTTCTAGAAAGTATATGTATGGAGGTCAGCTAGTTTATTTTGAAGATAGAATTTGCTCAACAGTAGTTTGTCCATATACTAATGGCGTTTAATGTACTTGATATAGAATTAGGGATTAGCTCTCACTTGCATTTTATCCCATTGCAAACCAGGCAAATTGAGACAAAGGCTTTGCCATTTATATATGAAACTTAAACTCTTTCCACATTGTCTAAATTCCATACTTAACATCGACTGCTCAAATAAATCCACAGAAAAGAAAACAGTAAATAAGAAAAAGTAAACAAAACAACCCTGGTTTAAAAGTTACCTCCAGTCTAAACATCCAGGGCAACAAACTCAGCCATCTGATGATGGCCGACTACTAGATAATGCTATTGGCGTCAGAGGAGGGGAAGCAATATCCTCAGATATAGACGATCTATGAGAGGATTCCAGTGCCCTTGACCCATGTAATGCTGCAACTCTAGGACCACTAGAAGGTATGGAGAAACTACGAGCCATAGCCTGAGGTGGCATTGGCAGTGGAGATGCTGCACTTGATGAAACCAAATTATTTGCAGCTGAAAACTTTTGACCTCTGGACACCAATGGACCTGAATGACCCACCAAACCTAAAAGCCCGGAATTGGATTGGAAACTGGTTGGAGGCCTCGGAAGTTCATGAAGCTCACTAATTTGAGGTGAAGACACTAAGGTGGGAGAAGCACTAGGAGATACTTTTGGAGATGATGATGGAGGCTGCGGGATTGGAGTTGGTAAAAGAGGTCCAGAGAACAGTTGAACATTTTCTACTGGGACATGCTTGGTAGGCCAAGGATTACTTGTCAATGGGCCAGAAAAAGCTTGTCTTTTAATCTTTTTAGAGAAAGCAGAAACATAATCATGATTTGAGGATAAAAGACCATCTACCAAAGGAGGCGGCAATCTCGTGGAGGCAGTGTTGTTGTTACTCTCTTTGAGTACAGACTGGGCATTTCTAACAGCAGGACCAGAAAACTCATCTCCAATAAATTTTTCATGTTTCTTTTGTTCCAGTGGGGAGGAATGCCACAAATTCTTTGTAGGTTCATTTAAATTTGTCTGAATTTTGGAAGGCACTGGATTATTTGACCCTGAAGAGATTGAACTCTTTGCATCAACCGGTGTGGGTAGCACATATGAACTGAACTTCCGTGATAAAGATGGGCGCATCTGTCGCAGTTTTTCACTAGAATCAGGTTTATTATCAGGAAAAAGTGGGGCAGATTGGCTCCCTGGCCTAACCCTAAAGGAAAACAAATTCCTTTGAAGCTTATCCAAGTTTTCCTACAAATAGAGCAACAAAAATTCATTAGGTATACTCTTATGTATTATAAATTGTATATTAGAAAGGAAAATAAAGAGAATTGAAACATATTTTAGACCTTAGCAGCTTCAGCTGTTGAACATCTGGGAAGTGTAAGTTCCACCTGGTCCAGCTGAAAGGAAGCAAAATGGTTAAGCAGTATGTCATGAAACTTAACGAGTAATTTAAGCTAATAGAAGTGTTTTCTAGACTTGAAAATTAAAACCATATCCATAATTCTGATGCAAAATCTTCATGATCAAAAGTTTGTTATATGAAAATTGAAAACTTCCATAGAATTTTTATGCATTAGTTAATACTCCATAGTTTTCTTCTAGAGTTCTTGTTCAATCTGTCCATCTAGCATTCCAACCAAATCATATTACTTATGCACTTAGAGCAATTAGCCACATTCAAACAAACAAGGATGTCAAGTTTCTGTGCATAAGACTACAAAACTACTCTACCCACAACTCTGATGCTCGTGAACTTTCGTCCCTAACGGCCTAACAACTTAAGCATTTCTTCCCCATGAATTCATTCATTCACTATTTAATTTTGTTTTTACTTATGTTCTGTTTAGCACGCAGTAGGATTTAAACCCCTCACCAACCACTGCCTGTGTGCACAATCACTCGCCTGCTAATATTTATGCCCATTTGTAGAGGTAGTTACTCAGGCTTCATTAAACATCCGTTTCTAAATAAGTTTGAGAAGCATAGAATGGGGAGAGAAAAATTACAAACTCCTGGTTACTTAAGGTACCTCCATTGAGTTTCGTGATGCAGAAACATCTCGTTCTTGTTCGATTGGTCCGCAGTCAAAACTCAGCTCCCCGTCATCATTCTCATCATAACCATCACCATGGTCATCTCCATCATCACCTTCATCCTCATCCTCCTCTTCAAGACCACTAAAGTGGTAATCAATGTGTTGCTGTTCACTTACTGATTTTACATGTGGTTCTACTGTCTCAAGAGACTTGACTGCTTTCTTGAAGAAACACAACTGTTTTGGGGCATAACAGAAAGCAAAAGTTAAAACTTAAAAGGTAAGAACTCCCGGTTCTTAAGAAGAAATAACGGAGTAAGAAAGACCTGAGCAGCATGGTGACGTGCTGCCTGTGTTAGAAGACTACGCGATTGTCCTTGCTTCAGAGATTTCAATCGGAAAACAAATAATGTAGCCTCTTCATCATATTCATCACGAGCAGTTTGCAATTGCTGCAACGAAAAAGTTTCCCCTTTTCCACCTTTAGACTTACCTCTTTCTCTATATCTTGATGCCATATACTCATATAGATCTCTGCAGATCATATAAACAAAATGATAAGACATGTATCACATTCAAAGACAAAGTTAGATCAAACATAACATTTCAAACCTTTTTTCATCACATTGTCGCTTCATCTCCTGCTCCAGCATTAAGACAAAAAAAAAACAGTGATTAAAATTACTAAAGGTCCTCCATAAAGAATGATGCAGCAAGGCATAGTAAATTGAATGATCACATTCACCACAGTACCTAAGTTTAAGAATTAAAATAAATATATTCTTAAGCCATAGCAATAACAAAGAGTTGCGATTTTAACCAGCATTGACATTTATACAACAAACTTGAATAACACTTCAAGATGTCTCCATATCCCCAAGAGTGAACTTATGAGTTTTGAAGTTACTAAAGGTTGGTGAGAAGAATAACTAAGAAGCAGCTTGGTACAGCTCTGTTTTCAGGCAGCACATATCCCACTACTGCTATATCTAGATTCAGGAGTTGAAGGAACTTGTGTAAAAGCTTAAAAGATATTGCATTTTGTGATTAAATCCTTCAATAATCTAACATTCATCACAAAGGGAAGCGAGCTTCCAGTCATACTTTGAATCCTCAAGCTTCAGGATTCCTATATTGATATGTAAGAAGCCCTAAAGATAAATTGCCTATCTCACTAGGATGTCTCAGTCATTGTCTGATCAATCTTCCAGTCACAGGCACTTTATATTGTCTCAAAGCTTCAATAAAATCCAGAATAAATACAGGAGAACACGCATGTAAAAACTTACATTAAGTAAAGAATTTAACTGAGGCAGGACAATGAAGAGGGAGAAAAACAGAAAGTGCAGTTTGAATTTCAAAATTCAAGGACGGTGATGTATAAGTAGACATAATATTTAGTGTAATAGATGGAATCTTGAGAAATGGAAATAGCTAAGAAACAGGGTTAAAAGAAGAAACCTCAACAATTCGAAGTTCATTCAAGAGAGACTCGGAGGGAATGGTGATTGTCTGGAATATGTGAGAACGCTGAAATTGAAAAGCAAAAGAGGTTAGAAAACGAAAATGGAAGGAAAAGATGAAATAAAAAGATGGGATCAGGAGTGACATAGTTATCAACGAGTTTTTGAAGTTTGAAGTGGATTTTGCCAAGCATGAGGAGAACTTTTCCTGCACTAGTTAAGACTTAAGAGTTAAGAGATAGAGGATAGAGAGGAATAGAGGTGGATAAAGCGTAATAGGAATGAATGAATAATAATAGTAACAGTACGAGTACCAGTTTCTTCTTCATGATCATTTAAAGCGGTTTTCTCAAGAAGACAAGAGCCCATGTCCCGCAAGGACTCGGCGAATTCTGAAAGCAGAGATTGTTGTTGTTGTTGTTGTTAATGATCATATGATATGATATGACTAAGCAGAAACTGTCGATGAATTATGAATATACATACCATAAGCACTGCTGGCGGTTGCAGCGGCGGCGGAAAGCAAGGTATCATAGCAATCTCTCATGTCTTGCATGTCCTGCAATTAAAATTCAATTCCATGAAACCCTAAAACAAGATTCTAGAAGAAAAGAGAGAGAGCGTGACGTGCCTGGGTAGCCTGAGCCAGCTCGTCTAACTGGCCGAGAGGCAGAATGGTCTTCGAATCATGCTTATGCTTATGATTGTGATTGTGATTGTGAAGTGCCAGACCTCGCAACTTTTTCAGAGAGCTCTTCATTCTTCTTCTCTTTCTACTTGCTTGTTTCTACTTGCTTGCTTGCTGATTGTTGCTTGTTTGTAATTGTACCAATGCAATGCTATTATTATTGTTATTGCAAATTATTAGAGTGAAACAATTGGAAATGCCAATGCCCAACAACCAGGTCAAAATTCCCAATCCCAATCACACAACTTCTTTCTTCAACCGCTTCCTCTGCTTACGCAAACACCACAACCATGACCATGACCATGACCCAACCTATCATATTATTATTATTTAATCCTTGCATTGTCAGATTACATAGGCTGACATTCCATTATCAGCATTTAAATTCGAAACCTCGGAACTCCTTTAACATTTGATCCAAGGGTTATAATTATTGATTAAATATTATTATTATTATTATTATACTACAAATAACAATACAATTTCTCCTAACCTTCTTATTTCTTGACTTTTTCCTTTCCCCTTTTCTTTATTCCTTTTTTCTCCACTTTCCATTCTCTCCATTTTTATGACTCATGCATTGCTATAATCGGCCTAAAATACTAACAAAAACTTGCTTGGTCAAAAGACTCAAAACAATACCTTCCGTAAATATGAGAATTAATTATCTTGGACGAATTTAAAGCTTTAATACTCAACCAACCTCAGAATTGTCTTTTCATGAAAAATATTTGTGATTTATAAAAAAAAAAAAATTAACTCTCTTTTTTCCCTCAAAACAACAAAGAATAAAAAAATAATATACTATGAGATGCAAAGCTTTTATATTAATCATTCAATTTTACTTTTTGGTTAAAGAATTTTCACTGTGTTATATATTTATTTTTCTCTTCCTGCGAGATATTTACAATCTAATTCAAGTTGAGAGGCTCCTAATTATATTTTAAATTTCAAGAAAATATAGTAGTAAAAAGCTACAAATAAAAGCTTTTTAAGTTCACGTAAATTAACACTAAAAAGTAATTCTATTATTTTTTTTCCATTTTAAAAGAAACCAGTAGAATTTAATTTAATTTTTTGGGAGCACCGGTCATCTATTGCATGTCATTTAATAATTTCTAAACATTCCACTCTTTGTTTTGGTAATTATAGAAAAAAAAATGGGATGGTCAAGGGCACGACACTTGTTGTACATGAACATGACATGACCTGTTTCAAGATTTCGTCCCCTTTGGAATCTCCTTAATTTTAATATCATGCAAAAAAAAATAGATGTAAATATTGACAAATGACAATGACGAAAACTGCTGCACGTCTTATTTCTGAAATACCATTACATGTTCAAGTCTAACAAACCACCAGATAAAATTCAATATTGGTGTTCTAAATATATTGACTGGTCTTTAATAATGGAACATGACTAGTCATTTCTCAATTGAGAAATCAGGCCATAGAGGCTAAAGTTGCTTAAAAAGAATAGCGTTACGTAAATACGCATTCATTTCTAAAACAGTCCAATTTTCAAACAAAACCAATTTTCATTGGCTATTTATTTAGTTAGGATATTGAACAGAAGTTTAAGGCCAATCAGTTTCTCATTATCGGCAATTTTTGCCAAGTAGAATTTTAAAAAGCAACCAATGACTAACTGGGAGTAAAGGCCAACAAACAGTGTAGGTTTTATTCAAGTCTTTTAGAATTTAAAATAGGTACTGATTCTCCGTTACTTTCCTTATACATTTCTATAGGCTGTGTTAAAAAAAGATTTGCAACTTAAGCATCAATCAAATTAACCCAAAAATAAAAACAAATGAATTATGATATATTTTATATCATATTTCTAACATAATTGTTTGCAATTGAAGGTCAAGATTTGAATTTTTAACATAAATCATTATACTACAACAAATTAAACATAAAGTAAGAATGTAGCTTTTTTATAAACTAACTTACAATTAATTCACTTGTGCATAGCTCATAATTAACACATTTAATTACATTCATGTCCTTAATGATCCTTCCCTTTAATATGTATATATGTACAAGTCCTTTTTACTGTTAATTTTAAAATTTAAAATTAAAATTATTTTCTATCATTCTTTACACTCTCAAGGTTTTTAACTAATTATTACGCAACGATGATACCCATCTAAATAATAATTAATTTTAATTTTTATTTATACTTTTATGCGATACACGAAGGCTATCTAATTTGCTTTAATTTTTTTTAGTTAATACACATCTGTTTGGCATTCTTTATATCATCAAAAACACGTGCAAATATTTGAGTAATTGCACATTTTGACCTGACCAACAAAAAATAGAGATATTCATATTCTTACTATTAAAAAAATTCACTACCAACTCACTACCTATCTAATTAGCATTGAATTAACATTTTCTTTCTTTTTAGAGACTTTTCAACATTTTCTCTCTTTGATCCAATGATGATTAGATAAATAATGAATTAGTAGTGAATTTTTTTGATAGTAAAAATATCCCCTCCAAAAAATATAGGGATCACATCGCATCACATTAGAAAACAACGCAACTAAAATCACACAAACCACATTGCATATCTCTAGTTAGCAGATTAAACTAAACAAGGATTAACTCAAAACAGCGAGCTAGACTTTGCTTTTAAGTGGTCCCCTAGAAAGAAGGGGGGAAAAAAATTCCATAATGTAATAAAAAAAGTTGACTACTTGGTTATTGCCAATCACAATTCAAAAAAATGCACAAAACTTCCCGCCTTGTTATCCAAGTTATTAAGCATGAACTTCCTCCCAGATATGCAGAGAAGGGAAAAAATGTATAGCATCTGTTACTCCTGAAATTTGGACAGTATTATGCATACATCAGAATATTTTAAACCATATCCTAACATAATCCATGGGTAAAACCAGCATTCTCTGATTGCAATTTCTTTCTGCTGCTTTATGGTGGAAATTTGGCGAAAAATTGTTTTTGGTAAAATCAAGGATTACCAAAGAAGTAACCAGGATATGAAAAACTTTAGGACTAGATAAAATCAAGCAGCTGCAGCCAAAGGCACAGATCTGTAGCATGCTCTCTTTGCAGCACGAACAATATCTTCAACCTGAACATCCACATATACCAATAAGAAACCAGATTTAAATGATCTATACACACATATCAAACAGGGGTGGAGCAAGGGAGAGGCTAGCAGAGGCGTTCGCCCCCCTTCAATTTTGTATAAACCTATAGAAGTGAGCATTATTTTTAATTTTTTGGTTATATATATAATGTTCGTCCCCATCAAAATCTACATAAACCTCGAGTTGTAAGCACCATATCTATTATTTGTTTGTCATATAAATAGCTATAACTTCAAAGAAAAAATCTACAGTATAATTTTGCCCCTTCAAAAAAATTTCCGGCTCCGCCGTTGGTATTAAAACATTCAACAAGTTAGCATCAGGTTTTTCTACAGATACAAAACTCGTGTCATACAAAGTCATCACCTCGGCTATTATTATTTCACCCATTTAAAAATAGAAATACTTTTTTTTATCAATTTGCAGATAAAGAAAACAAAAATATTCCAAATCAGGCTGAGAAATTTACAGAAAGCAAAATTAATATTTAACAAGCATTACCTGTGGTACAGCCATTCTTTCCAGATTTGCTGCATAAGGCATGGGAACATCAGCCCCAGCAATTCTCTCAACTGGTGCATCAAGATAACCAAAACTCTCCTCTATGACAGATGTGCTGCTCAAGAGAAGTATAAACTTACATGATTTCAAAGAGTTAACCAGAAAGATACAAAAAAGTCAATGTAAAGAGATAAACCAGATCTCGGCGCCAACACCATGCTGAGGAAACCCTTCTTCAACTGTCACCAATCTGTTGGTTTTTCTGACAGAAGCATTGATAGTGGATCGATCAAGTGGCCGGATTGAACGCAAATTTATAACCTATGTGTACAAGACCATCACTCATTATCATAACCAAAATATAGTTTTGCAGAAAGGGGGAAGTTTATTAATAAACTATTGCAAGGCTTACCTCAGCACTGATTCCTTCCTTTGCCAGTGCCTCAGCAGCCTAAATACCAAGCAAAAGAGTTATTTACAAATGTTCTCTTCATTTTGAGGACAGAAAGGGGTTAGAGATACTGATTTTTTTCTAAAAAAATTTAAAACACTACATATCACACCAACCCATCCAAAAATATTTACTGTTCCTTGTTTCTTCTCTAATTATTTAATATTTATATGCAAGACAAACCTATATCTATTTCACATACTTCTCAGCAAATGATAAATTGAGCACACAAGCAAAAACAATACACACTAGAATAGTCAACCATATTTGAAAACAAACAAACCTTGAGAGCATAGCCAACCATTTTTGAAAAGGCTGTAATAGTCACATCTTTTCCTTCTCTCTCAATCTGTTAAAGGTAAAACGCACGAAGCAAACAAGGATTCAATAAGATTTCATTATTACATAACAAGTATGACTCTAACAATCAAAAGTGAGGTTTATTTCATATATCACAGATAATTGATTACCTTTGCTTTTCCTATGGGAAGGCAAAAACTGGAATCAAGAACTTCAGCCGAAACAGGGAATGACTCACCATATCTAGAGGGCATATTTCATCAGATTAAATATTTTTTAAAACAAGAAATGATGTTGAAATTTTCCGACTACTCATTTTCATGTACTAATCAAAGCAGCACAACTTACAACAACTCATTTTCAAGGAAAACAACAGGATCAGGGTCCCTTATAGCAGCTTTAAGCAAACCACGAGCATCTTCAGATGAATATGGTGACAAAACCTTCAACCCAGGGCACGAGCCATACCAAGAAGCATAACACTGCATAAAAGCAAAGTTGCAGGGTACTGAGTGAGGCAAAACCTACACTATCTATGCTATTAGGTCATAACCGTAGTAAAACTCAATGGGTAATGCAAAGAAATAGTTAAGAAAAGTTTGTACATAAAAGAAGCTTGGAGAATCATACATGAGAGTGCTGAGCGCCAACCCCAGCAGCAGCACCATTGGGTCCTCTAAAGACAATAGGTACAGATATTTGCCCAGCAGACATGTAGTTTGATTTTGCAGCAGAATTAATAATGTGATCTATTGCCTGCAACACAAGTTAAATAGATGATGAGACAATGAGTGAGATAAAATTGATCCAGAGGCTAATAAGCCAACAAGATGATACGGCTGTTTTGCCTAACAAAAAAAACCCAAGAGTAAATGTCGTTATACATGTTGACACAACATTCTTTACAATTCGTATGTATTTCAATATTCAAGGGAGCAATGCCCAATTTAAGATTGCAAACAAAAGGGTATGCTGTCATGTCATGCAGGGGAAAGAGATTTCACCTTCCAAGATGATTCAGATCTAAGAATATACTTGAACACAGAAGCAAATAAGAGTTAACAAGTAACGAAATTCCAGCAAAAAGGCCTGCCATCTAACAAACTTGTTTGATTCATATGGCATCCATGTGACATTCAATGTACTAGTTAAAGACCACAGAACTGTTATTTACAAAGTCAACTATGAGTGGCACTCTTAACAATAGACTGAATTTCTGAGGTGATTTTTGTTGTGCCTGCCCTTTTGGTTCGAACTTCACCATTTTTTCCACCCAAGCCATTTGTCATTTTCCAGAAAGCTTCGCTTTCCATCCTGCCACCCCCTTTGGTTTGAGCTTCACCATTTTCCAGCAATCCACTAGCATTCTGTGTTCTTCATAGCAACTCCCATCCCATCCCATCCCACCTCTGTTATAGTCTAAAACTTAATTAGGATTTCATACTATACTTCTTTTCCTTATTCTCCTTGACTTTTATAGTTATTGACTTGTTAATTATGCTTTAGATTAATGGTGATTGTGTGCAACTATGACTTTTGATTGTTAATGATGAATATGTCATTAATTTTGAGTATTTTTAAAAAATTTATCATTGATTCATGTGTTGTATATGTTAGAAAAATATAAAACCATTAATGTGGCTTTCACCTAACAACTAAAGCTTTTGGGTTGAAAATGGTTCTTTACATGGTATCAGAACCTTTGCGACCAAGTGGTCACGAATTTGATCCTCGTTGCCCCAATTCTATTAATAAATAATTAAGTATTGAGGAATTTGTTAGTACATGTGCATTGTCCACCCAAGTAAGTATTAGAGAAATATAAAACTATTAATTTGACCTTCACCTGACACCTTAAGCTTTTTGATTGAAATGATTATTTACAGTATAGCTTATTACTCTTGTATATGTAGTCTTCAATAAAGCAGACATCTCGCTAACCGGTATAGCATTTTTGGAGTTGGTCGCTCCATGCTTCCATCCGGGATTGCCAACTATGATGTTCAACACAGACTTGCAGGGAAATAAACACTTGTCCTTGTGGAATTAATCACTATTCGTTGGAAACTTCATAACTTTGGTATTCTTATCGCACATAACTCATAAGATTCCATCTAATAATTTTTTAGGGTGACCATTGACCAACTTTATAAGACATAACATTATACATAAATTAAGTGGTTCCATAAGAAGTAAATCACCCACTTAAGTGCACACTCAGTTTAAGAGAGAAAGGATGCAATCAAGATAAACTCTAACCTGCATGGAGAAGTTAAATGTCATAAATTCCACAACAGGCCTTAGACCATAGTAAGCAGCGCCAACTCCAATCCCAGCAAACCCCGCCTGCATTATATTTAACAAACAAATTACATCAAACCAACAGCTGCTACCATGTATAAATCATGTTCTTTTTCCTAGAAATTATAAGTTTAATTTGATTATTAAAAGTCCATCTGTCTATCTAATTTTTAAGATTGAAAAAACACCACCCATGGTATGAAAATGTAATCAAACATGGCAACTTAAAGTATTAATCTTAAGCAGCGACTTAAGAGTTAAGAAGAAGGAAAAGTCAATTTTCATGTTACATGAGCAATCCATTACAAAAAGTTAAGAGGCAGCAAAGCATGAAGAAGATAGCCCAACATAACATCCCATGCCCATTTCCAAGGAATTCATATCCCCATGCCACCATAATATTAAAATTATGATTTGTTTATTTTATTGTATGATTCCATTAATGGATCGTAGAACATATTAAAGCTTGGCCCTTGGCAAGTACAGAGAGAAAATCAGAAGTGTTTGGATACCAAAATCTTGCAAGTTTCATTTGAAGAAGGTTCAAGGTAAAACACATGTGCTTTATCACCAAATCTATCTCATTACATTGTGCTTGGGACTTTTTATGCCAGTTACAAAGTCATGCCAGCACCTTACTAGCTCAGAAAATAAAGCAAAAATACCAACAATAAAATATTCACTTTTGCAATAGTTTGGATTTTGCAATTTGTTTCGAATTCTATAAATTTCTAACTGAAAATAGAATACCAGTGAATTTCTCATTCCAAAAAATTGAGTTTCTTGTCATATGATAATGACTAGGTCTAAAAGACTAAAACTTGGAGAGGGCCAGAGACATAAGAAGTACCAAATTTGAATCAATTTCGATGCGCTATTAACTAAAACTCAATGTAGTGACAAGATGATTTATAAATGTACGCATGTAATAGAAGGGGCAGAAGGACATGATTAAGAACTCGCAAATCAGAGGTTGCAAAAGTATAAAAGGAATGAGGAAGTCTGTTAAGAAAAATTACCTCAGTGATGGGAGTATCGAGAACCCTCTCGGGGCCATACTTCTCGAGCAGCCCTTTGGATATCTAAAATGAAAGAAGAAAGAAGGTTAACAGATAATGGTTAATCAGGTTCTTAAATCCACAACTAGCCAAGAAACAGCACCAACAACTGGAAACCCATGACTAACCTTGTAAGCACCCTGATATTCCCCAACCTGCACTTAAATACAACCAAAAATGAACATAAGAAACGGGGAGGGGAAAAAGAAGGAGAAGAGGCCAACAATAATTCATTTGCAATATATATATATATAAGGGAAAAAGTGGGTGACCTCTTCACCCATCAAGAAGACTTTAGGATCAGCTGACATTTCTTCATCAAGTGCAGAGTTCAAAGCATCTCTGACAGACATCTGCATATTTTCCGTTTGAAAATTGAAAGGTGAATCAGAGTTTTCTATTTTCTAAAGTGAATGGGGGGAGGGGGGCAGAAGGAAGAAAGCAATACCTCTTTAGCGGCAGAAGAGAAAGTTCTGAATGCTGTTAAGGCAGGGCGAATAGTCTGCAAAAAAAAAACAAAATGAGTGTGAAATGGAGCTACAAAGGAAGCACGGAACCAGACATAGGCAAATATCTTACCTTGTGCCTTATAACACCCCACATCTTGCTTTCCTTCCTTAAACTTGAATGAAGCAAAGCTAGTCACAAAAACCGTAATCCATCAACAAATTTCTTTAGAATAGATAATAATTAATCTAGAACACGCATAAGAACTAGATATACAAACAAAAGGACAATAGAAAAATCTAAGGTGGGGTTTAGTTAATCTATGAGATAAGAAACCCTAAGAGGCTTGTGGATCGAAAGAAAGAAAGATCTGTGACAATAAGCTGTACCTGGATCCGATTTCGATCGCCACTCACTCGATGATGCACAATAAACCAGAATCCCCCGCTACTCTGCTTTATAAGTTATAACTTCTCTTTCCTTTTCCTTTTCCTTTTTCTATTTTTTTTAATATACATTTCGATTCCTAGTAATATATTATGATATTCAACCCTAAACAGCCACTAGTAAGTCACTGCACATTATATTTAGAAAATGATGTGTGTCTTTTTATAATTAATAAAAAGATAAATAAATATCTTATATTCTATGAGATAAATAAATAATTTTGAATAAAAATTATAAATTTTTTTCTCATTTTTACCAAATTAAGATTTTTTTAAATAAAAATTAAGTAATTTGATGTCTGCACCACACGTACCACATGGGAAGGATGATTCAAACTTAGAGAAGTAGGTACACGACTCACGAGGCAGGCTTCCCTTCTCCCTGCAACCAACTCACCAACCATAGAGGCATAGAGACACCTTTTCCTAGTGCAAAAATAAAAAATACAACTATTTTCTATATTAGATTTTCAGCTCTTGTATTACACTCAAATCATTTTAGCTACTACAATTAGTACCCAAAAAAAGCAAAACTTATGTAATTCAATTTATTTTATGCCGGTCGTGATAACTTGTGTTTTTCAAGAGGAGAACCGGGTCGCAGGTTTTTTTACCCAATTCCTCTCTTCCTACATAAAATTCCTTGTCTAAATATCATTTATAAAAGTTTTTAAACTAAGTCATTTATAAATTAACATCTAACTATTTTAAATATAAAACATGGGAAATAATTTTCTTATATCGTAGGAAATGAGTTATCTTATGTAATAAAAAAAAAATTATAAGTGGGATCCACATATAAAATGAGAGAAGAAAAAAAAAGGTGAAATTCACCTCTCTTTTGTGTATACAAAAAATTTATTTTTCTTATGCAAAATAAGAGAAATATAACCCATAAAACATCCAAACGATACTTACAAATTTTTATATATTTTTTTAATATAAAACAATGACATATTAGTTTATAAATGGTTTAACCAACAATCTCCCCTTGATTGTATGTTCCGGATAAACCTCCTCTTTTTTTTTTAAGTATTGATAAGGGGCTCTAGCCCAGAAAACAGAACAAACTACAAACCACTAGCCTCCAATTCTACCAAAGGCCCTAAACCAAGGGGGACACTATGGAAGACCACAAAAATATCATGAAAGTTAAACGCTGACTTGGCAATCCAGTCAACACAAGAATTCCCCTCTCTTCTAACATGTAGCAAACCAATGTTCAAATCCATCTCTGGATGTTGTTGTTCAAGGCGAAACAAGCATTGTCCTCTCTCGTGTAAATAAGAGCCTGGATAGCTTGAAGGGAATCACTCTCTATAATGAGATTCTGGGCTTTCATATCCCAGGCAAATTGAAGCCCCTTGAGGATCCCCTAGAGCGGATCCCCTAGAGCTCAGCTGACAACGGGTCACAGCTGCCAATATTATAAATGAAACCAGAGATCCATCTTCCTTTATCATCCCTTAATATACCCCCACACGCAGCTTGGCAGGGGTTCTTCCGGGTTGCAGCATCAACGTTCAGTTTCCACCAACCAGACGGGGGAAGCATCCACTTCACCATATGCCGCTCCAAATGAGCTGTTCTACAGACGTCACTCCTCCCAATAGCTGTTCTAATATCCATAATGTAGTTCAGTATGAGTATTTGGGGGTTGGAGGGTCTAACAAAATTGATTTCATGAATTTCTTTGTTTCTCCAGTTCCATAAGAACCAAGAGGTAGTAGTGAAGATGTCTTGCCAATCAAGAGGTTGCGCATGGGTCCATCCCTTAGTGACATTTTTACGGATCCATTCTTCTTGGGGTAATTGCATGAAATCAATGGGGATATTCCCCGAGAACCAGGATTTCCAAACATGAAACGCCTTTTTGCAGTCCCTCAAGACATGCATTATGTCTTCTACTTTATCCAGGCACGTGTGGCAGAACGGAGACCCTCCCCAGTTAGCTGTGACATCTCGAGTGAGAATACGACCATGGAGCGTGAGCCTGATGAACTGACATAACCGGTGAGGTCCTTGCCACTTCCATATAGCTCCCCAAACGTGATCCCTGATAATAGCATCGAAGCCCATTATTGCGCTGTAGGCATGTTTCACAATGCTCTTAGACTTCGAGTTGTTTCTCCACACCAATTGATCTGCCTCTCCATCTGTTATTGGGGGAATGACCGATGTTATATGGTTAATAACCTCACTTGGAAGCACCCTCTGCAGAAACTCCAGGTTCCAGCCCCCCGTAGCTACATTCAACAGGTCCACAGCTTTAGCCTCCATGATAGTCGCTGGAAGGTTGGCTAGACAGTATTCCTTGATTGGAGATTCTAGTTGCGTCCACCGATCTGACCAGAAATTGACCTCTTTCCCGTTGTTTAATTTCCACTGTAGATTCCTCAAGAAATTATTCCAAATACGGCAGAGGCCTTTCCACAACCCAGAATCATACGGCTGCCAAGAAGTCGCACGCCTAATATCAAGCTTCCTTTCATACTTACCCAAAAGAACCAGAACTCAAAGTGAATTCCTTTTATTCAAGATATTCCAAGCCACTTTAAATAAAAATGCCTCATTATGGGCCTTTAGGCTGTGAATTCCCAAACCTCCAGCCCACACTGGTTTGCACAACTCGCTCCAAGCAACGAGGTGTACTTTTTTCTTCTCGGTGCTGTCTCCCCAAATGAAAGCTCTTTGGAGCTTCTCAATCTCGCTGTCTACTGATAGGGGAATAGTACCATGCTGCATGTGGTATGTTGGGATGGAGATGATAACCGTCTTCGCAAGAGTGGAGCGACCTGCGAAAGAGAGAAGGTTTCTTTTCCAGCCCCCCAGCCGAGTTTTAACACGCTGAATGATGGAAGCAAAATTCTTCTTTCTACCTCTCCCATGGTAAAGGACAGCCTCTAAGTACTTTCCTAGTGTTTCAGCAGCCCTAAACACTGGCTTGGGTTAGCCCAGAATATCACAGAAGGTCTTGAGAGTATCTAACATCACTTCTAACTGGCTCAGACTAGCTTCTCCAAAGAGCACTAGATCATCAGCAAACATCAGATGAGAAATAAAAGGGGCATTTCGCCCAGCTCGCATTGGTTTCCATCTCTTGGCCCTCACCTCTTCAGCAATCAAATGGGAGAGTTTATCCATACACAGCACAAAAAGATACGGCGGAATAGGATCCCCTTGGCGAATGCCTCTAGTGGGGAGGAACGAATCCAAGCGGCTGTTATTCCAAATCACCTAGAAACTAGGAGAAGAGATGCAGGCTTTAATCACATCAGCCATATCCTTGGGAATACCAGCCTCTAGCAGCACCCGGTAAACGAAACCCCAATTGAGCCTGTCATAGGCTTTGGCAAGATCGATTTTAATCGACATGTAGGCTTTCTTTCCTGCTAGCTTATTCATGGAGTGTGTCATTTCCTGCGCAATGATCACATTATCATGGATTACCCTTCCAGGAACAAAACTGGTTTGGAACAGGGAAATAAGTTTGTCCATGACAGCCTTCAAGCGGTTGACAATAATTTTTGTTATAGCCTTGTACAAGACGATACAAAGCGCTATAGGGCGCAGTTGCTCAACTCTCTCAGGGTTGTCCACTTTGGGGATGGGAACTAAAAGGGTGTCATTGATAAACCTAATCACCTCAGGGTTGCTGAAGAGCCCAATAATATCTTTGCACACCTGATCCCCTAGAAGGTCCCAATTCTTGTGGTAACAAATGGCTGGGAATCCATCATTCCCTGGTGCTTTGTGAGGGCCCATTTGAAAGAAAGTTGCTTTGTTTTCCTCCATCGTGAGCTTCTTGTTAAGATTCTATTTATCATCTGCAGTGAGAGATGGCCAGTTGAATTGGGTGGTGAACCATAGTCTATCCGATTGTTCCTCCGCGAAAAGATGGGTATAGAAGTTAGATACCATTGCTTTGAGAGTATCTTCATTTCTGATCCACACTCCCACCTCATTCTTCATATCCACTATTTGATTTCTTCGTCTGCGAGCCACAGCTATGGTGTGGTAGAACTTAGTGTTCTGGTCCCCATCCCTAATCCAAACTGCCTGCGACTTCTGAAACCAGAGTTGCTCCTCCAAATCAAGGGTTAGCTCAAGCTCGAGATTGAGTTCAACCTCCAGGTTCTCAAGACATATGTTAGCCCCATGCTCCAAACTCCTTTGAATGCCATCAAGCCTCCTAAGTAACGTCATCTTCTTTCTGTGAATATTCCTAAAAGTGGTATTGTTCCAAAACTGAAGAGTGGGGATGAGGCCTAAGAGCTTAGTTCTGGTGTCCCCGGGGCTCCTCCAATTAACTTATAGAATCTGTTTGAAATCCGAATGTTCAAGCCAAGGGGGAAAGAACCTAAACGGACGATCCTCCCATTCAGTCTTCCTAGGGGAAAGGCAAATCAGGAGTGAATTATGGTCAGAAAGGGTCCTGGGAAGGACATGCACATAGGCCTCATCAAAGAGGTTTCTCCAGCGGACATTAGCAATCGCACGATCCAGTCACTTAAACACACGATCAAGATGGGCAAATTTAGGCCCCTTCCACGTGAAAAAGGGACCATAACTACCAAGGTCCATCAAGTTACAATCATCAAGAACAACTGCAAAGTTACTGCACCTACCCAAATCCACAGGGGCTCCCCTTTTCTTCTCATCCAGGGAGATTATCTCATTGAAGTCCCCCGCAAGCAGCCAAGGTTCATCAAACTCAAGCTTCCACCTCCGGAGATCTTTCCACAGCTCACTCCTTTTTTCCACCCTTGGATTCGCATAAATAGCGGAGAACAGGAAGGGCTGCCTTTCAAACGGCTTAATTCTTAGAAGAATAGCCTGGGGATTTTTGTCCACCAATTCCACAGAAACGCTAGACTGGTTCCACAGTATCCAAATGCCACCGGCGAACCCAACAACATCTTCAATAATCGAATCACGCACGAGCTCCACTAACTCTCGGCTCTAACAGGGCAATTACCTCAAACTTGTACTTACTAGAAAGAGTCTTCATGATGCTTTTAAATATCTTCTTCGAGCACCACGGCAGTTCCAGATCAAAACATTCATCGGAAAATGATGGGAGCTTGGTGAGAAGGTTGGGCCCCACCAATCCCATTCCTGATGCTTCCCCTCCGAGGGTTGGCATTATTTTCCACCAGGGCATGCTCTTCGGATAAAGGTCCTAGCCAACCTCCCTTAAAATAGGAGTATAAATAAATTAGTCAAATCAACCCATTAAAACTTAACATTTATTTTTCGGTACATCTTAAAGGGTGTTTGGTAGAGAGTTTATTTTAATATTTATGGCAAAGTGAGAATGATAATCTTATTTATACATGTTTGTTATAGGATTTCTGAAAATCTTCCCATGAATGTGATTTTCCCATGATGTTATTTTGCGAGCAAATTGTGAGTAAAAATCTCATCCAAGAATACCACTCTCTAAGGGGACCTTTGATAGAGGGTAAAAAATTTTTTACCCGAGAATTATAATTCCCAGGAATATGGTGGGAAAGTAAAATTTTCATGAATGTTACCAAAAAATTGCTTGGTAAGCTAAAATATTCTCGGGAATGTTGGGTCAATTTTCTTTATGCTATGTTTGGTTGATTGTAAAATATTACTGGGAAAATTAACCTCTATGAGTAAAATAATTACAAAATTTTCTAGTTTCAACTTTCTCTCTCTCTCGGTCTATTCTTGTAAATGGAGGAAAATAACCAGGCTCGAACTGTACAGAAGTTCAGTTGAAGGACGTGAATCGCTAGCTTCAAGCTTTTGCGAGGAAGACTCGTGGTTCTTATTAAGTCCTTAAGTCATACAGAAGCTCAGCTATCTTAATCTTGATGTCTTCTTAATTTGAAGAATTTTGCATTTAACATAAAAAAAATGAATATTTCTTCTTTTTGCCATGACTTCATCTGAAGCTCCTATTTCCCATATCTCCCACCCTTCCCCCTCCCCTTTCTCTCTGTGTATCCACCTTTTTATTTTATTCAATGATTTATTGTCACATGTAAGATAATTTGTTTATTGTATCGAGTTTTTCAGTCTTACAACTTTATGAATGTTTTGGGAAATGGAATGGGTTTAACATAGAACCTGATTTTGTATCCTTTTTGCATTGATAAGTATGATTCAAAGCTTAGTTTTTCTTCTTATTATGGTGTTGTGGTTGCAGGGGGTGAGGGAAAATTTTCAACTTGGAAGAGGGGTTTTGACATTGAAAAGGGGGGGAGGGCGTGGTAATTGCGGAGAAGAAATGACAAGATTATTTTAGTAATAAAAATCGTGTTTCATTTTCTCACTGTGTGGGAATCCCAAAATACCACCCACCTGGTGGTATTTTTTTATGGGAATCTGCTTAACAAATTGAAATCCCAGGAATGTAATTTCTCTAGACAAAATTTTGTAATCCTTATATCAAACATGGTAAAATAAGAATGCCAAAGTCCCTTTCTGAGGAAAATAACTTAGCCCACCTATTAAACACCCCCTAAGTGGAATTCTTGTATTACCAAGAAAATGGAAAATGGAAAGGGAAAAAATTGACTAAAATAACCCTCTTGTAAACCTATTCATGTACTGATATGGGAATGATGATTGGTCCACCATAAAACACCCGGTTCACTCCTCTCAATGTAACTCTACGACTGTGAAGAAGAAGAATACTTCTCTTAGCCTCAACTTCATGTTCTCTTCTTTCTTTCCCTTCACCTTCAAACCTTCATCTCTTCCCTCCTTCCCCATTTCCTTGTCCTTCATTGCACCTTCCACTTCCTTCTTCTACTTGCCAAGCAACCTTGCTTCGCTTCCATATCCCATCATACCTTCACTCAGGATTTTCTCTAGCTAACCATACACACTGTTTTTCACTATCAATTTAGAATGGTGTTTACACAGTTAATTGCTGAAAACTTTTATTGGAATTGTTAATTGTTGGTTTTTTAAATGATTATCCAAATGTACAATAGCTTGTTGTACTCTAGAGCAAATCGTGTTTGAACAAGATAAGTGAAGAAAACCCAAATCTCAAAATATCTATACAGAAAACCTTATTGTGCTTGAAGAAAATAACGAAAGTGAAGTTATTTTTGTAAAATAATACTAGATTCTTAGTAATATTTTACAATCAATAAAACATAAACTTGGTAAATTTGACCCAAGTTTTTCGGCAAAATTGAGTTACTAAACAGCTTTTTGATCACATTCCCATGAACTTTATCTTCTCATATTCCTGTACAAAAAAAAAAAAAATCCTCTACCAAACGCATTTTAAACTTTTTTTTTTTTTTTTTGGTAAAAACGCATTTTAAACTTTACTTGTTGAAATAATAGGTTCTCCAAATCTAATTTATTTTTTTAACGAACTAAAATTAAAGTTTTCTTTTAGTTTACTTAAGAATATAAAAACATCAACTTGACCTGTCTAGTCTATTTATAATTTCCATTTTTTTTTTTTTACCAAATCCTTAGTTGGAATATTTCAATTTGTTCTAGTATATTATAGAATTTTGTATGCTAAAAAAGAGAGTTAAAAAACTAAAAATAGAACCAACAATTTTTTTCATCATATTTTTTTAATCAAAATATCCTCATTTCATGAATATAAATAAATTATCTGCATTTATTATAGAAACATTAAAATCTCCTCAACATTATTATTATTATTATTATTATTATATAAATAGAGGTAATGCCCAAAGTCTAGCAATAATATCATATCGCTCTGCCACTTGTGGTGTTATCTGTTGTGCTTTGCTTCGTGTCCTTCAACTACATGATATGTTGTATATTATCAGAACGAAAATAACATAATTTATCAACAAATAAAAAAGAATATATCAATTGATATATATATATATATATATATATAATAATAATAATAATAATAATAATAATAATTTAAAAATCAAAAGATGGAAAAATATATATCACATATAAGATTATAATATTTTATAAAAAATTAGTTGAATTCGAAGATGATGTATAACTATATTAAGATATGTAACTTGTATGTTATAAAAAAAAAGGATATATAACTTGTAAGAAAAACAAACGTTTTTATAATAATACAAGATTTTGAAGGTATTATTACTAGTTAGATATTTGGTGTATGCACGAGTGGTAACTGTTAAGGTAGTATAGGTGAAAACATGATAAGAATGTAATGTATCTTTCCTTTGAACTCATAATCAAATAAAGGGAATGTAAAGTAATTTGGTGAAGAAATAGTAGTGATGAAAGCCCAAATGGAAAATGGAAAGATTGAGCCCAAGCCCAACTGGAAATAAAAGTAAGCAAGAGCCAAGCTGCACGGCGTTTGGTTCGGGTGGTGTTGGAATCGGATCGAATAGAATCAAAACCCCAGGCAGAGGAAGAGGAAGAGGGGAGCGGCTGCTGCAGTGGAGGTGAGGTGAGGTGATGTTCGTTTTGTGAAATGAAATATTGATATTATTATTGACTGTGTATATTGTAATCAGATAGATAGATAGATAGATAGATAGATGGGTGCATTTTGGGGGACGCGGGTGATGGAGATAGTGAAGAAGCATGATTCTGGTGGACTCCTTTGGAAGAGAATCAAGCTCACCACCACCCGTAAAGCCAATGCTAAGAAACGTCTCCTCCGTGTTTGGCAGGTAGTTTTATATTTCACCCAACTCCATCATGTTCTATGATCTGAAATCTGAATGTATTAAAGTATTATTACATAATTTAGTTCTGCTTCTCTTGTGTAATTAATTAAATATGTTCATTATACCTGGAGAAAATGTTTAGGGATCTTGATTTGTTGCTTCATCTTGCATGATACATAATTTAGTTCTGCTTCTCTTGTGTAATTAATTAAATATGTTCATTGTACCTGGAGAAAATGTTTAGGGATGTTGATTTGTTGCTTCATCTTGCATGATACATTTGATTTCCTTTATTTACAATTACAACGCAACACAACACAAATCCATTCTTGGTCACAGACGTGTTATGTATTAATTTTCGAATGACTCCCAGCTGCATGTCTATTTTGTTTCAATTCATCTATGCTAACTTATTCTTGTTCGTGTCTTCTTTGTTTCATTTTGGAAGAATGAAGCTGTTCTGAAGGCATGTTCTGAACCATCTCCTTCAATAAGTTCTTCTGCCAGTATCAATAAAGCTCACGACAACGTTACGGAGGGTAGTTAAGTTGAAGGCCATGATGTTCGATGACATTAGCCCGATCTGAATGTTATATCATTGGTATTTGGGCTCCCAATTCTAAAATATTAGCTTTTGCTCGGATAGTTGTTCTCAAACTTTAGCAGGATGCTTCAATTAGCTACTGGTTTACACTTTATTTTCCATTAAAAAAAGTTAATTTGTACCTTTTTTGGGTGTATGACCAGCGAAAATGATATGACAACTCTTAGAGCTTGAGCTGCATGAAAAGCATGAGTATCATCTGTTATATGTGAAGATTATTATCTATCTTGCTTGCTGTAAATGTCTCTTGCTTATATTATGAATCTAGGCATGTAGTTGATTGCTGCTATTATGATTTTGGTTTCCAGAGCACCCATACGAATTATTTGCATCAGTAACTTGGGTTTGTGGTTTCCTTATGGTTTTGAACATGATTTATCTATCTTGCTTGTTATAATATCATGATTGCTGATACTAAAGATGTTGGGATTATGGGATGTTGATTTATTGTCTGGTAGCTGAGATTTTTAATTTGTATGTGTGCATTCAGGAAGTAGATTAATAATTAAAAAAAAAAATGTAAAGAAAACATGAACTGCAGCGAGGTCCTCCAATATTGGTATTAGAAGAAAGGATGAGGATTCTGTTTTTGGGCCTCAGTGTTGTGGGGCTCATAAGTTACAGCAGCCCTTCAACTACAATAGAGTGGATTACTATGGATGAAATTCAAAAAAGTTTATAGTCGTCGTGGAAGAGGACTGCTGAAGGCTCAAGCCTTTCAATTTGTACTGGGCCCCATGTAATTAGACTTATTTGATTAGCTTATATGATATGAATGGGAAAGAATTAGGAAAATGAGAAGTCCTCGTTGCAGGGTACGGAGCATCGCTTAAGAACTCAACTCGGTCCAAGCAAACAGCATTAACAAGTGGTTGGTTTTGGAACTGGTCAAAATTGATGGATGGTTATATATTCCCTTTATTGCAAGGCAAATGGAAGAGCTGGGCTTGTTACCTTATTTATGTGATTGACCTAATCAGGTGAGCCTACCAAGTTTAGCTTGGAGTGAGTGGGGCATGTGTGGTCTCAGGTCCGCCATGATAGGCTGCCCACGTGATTTGACAAAAATGTTGCTCTAAGTCAGCAATTCACATACCTCTCTCTCTCTCTCTCATCTTTTATTTCCTTCATGAAAATGAAACTTAATAGAATAGGTGGCGTGAAGAACTCTAACAACCTCATTAGATGATTCTAAGCCACTATCACAAGAAAATCTGGTCGGCAATCAATTCTTTTGAAAAAAATTCATTTAATTACACTTTTGTCTCCTTAATTTTGTAAGCTTCTTTTGGTCCCTTAAGAGTGTTCTTATTCCAAATAAACTAAATTCTCAAAAGATAATTAACTTAAAAAGGTAAAAATCTTTTTTTTACGACGGTATTTTTTTTCATTAATTTGAAATCGAATTCAGTATAGTAATTTGAAGGAATATAATTTCTTTATATTGGGACAATACGTGCTGATATTATCATATTCTACTAATTAAATTCTAACAATATTGGTGTAACCTGATTATCTTTTCCTCAATTGACCAGATGTAATGAAATTATATTGATTTGACAAGAATATGGGTTTATAACTCGGAAAAGTGCACCCATTCTTTGTAACAGTTAACGTAAGGCAGATTTTAAAGACACTTTTAATGTCAAAGTTCTTGATCAGCAAGATCTACAATTAGAAGATCGGATAACAGTTTGACTAAGATTTATTCAATTTTAATGTTACCGAGATCACACATTAGTCATTAGAACCAATATTAAAATCGTACAAATTACAAAAAAAGAAGAAGGATAAACATGTTATTAAAACCAGAGTTTTCATCTTCTATGCCTTCACATGCTACGGTACAAGGCAACAAGCAAACAAATCCTGTAATTTTATGATAAACAAGTTTTATTTATGCCGACCATGCTCTTCCCATTATCCACTTGGCAGGTTTAGAATGGCCTCTTGGCATCGTTTGTTTTTGGTTTGAGAGACTCCGACTAAATGGCCCTTAAACTGATTTTTTTTACTGTTAAATATATTAGTTTTATAAATGTAGACAATAATTGAGAGACAAGCTTTATTATTTTATGGGTCTATGCATTTGTGAATTGGCGATGATGATGCCTTTGTGCTATTTAATCTGCAAATTGCATCATTTCATTTGCTTTTACGTGTAAATAGGATAAGCTAATTAGATTTTGACTAGGTTAGTCTAGGGTAAGAAATTTTAAGCCCAATCTCGTATGTTGAATATAAGTCTGTTTTCACTTATATTTATAAAACAAAAGTTTTGGCATGGGCCCGTTAGTTTATTCAAATCTAGTAGACATGCAATAATTAAAATAATATTATTTTATTATTCAAAATCGATGAAATAATAATATATTTATTTTATTTAAAATAAATAATATGATATAATCGGATCTACAAATTTATAGACCCGACATGTAAAAGAAAATATGATCTGCTTTCTAAATAATTTTTTTTTAAAACGTGAGCCTATTCTATTTAACTATGTAATACGTCGAGTTGTAGGTCCTTCTTAGATAGACCGACCCATTTATAACCTTATTTTCCTTTATTAATTTTCTCTTTTCCTTTCTAAAAGGGCAAATGTGATCAATTGGTTTGAGTTGTAGTGTGTAAGGCTTGGTCAACTCCAAACTGGCTAGCGGCACTGGTGTACGACGTGTTTTGTAAGCACTAGACAGACAAATTTTACAAGAGGGAAATGAAGCTTTCATTTTTTATTTTATTTTTCTAACATTTAGAATTGTATTTGTGTTAACACTTCTGGAGAAGAACAGTCTTAATACATCGAGTACAGGATATACAGAAATCTCAACGTAAAAAAACTTAAGGTTATTATGTCCAAAGCACTTAATGACTTGCTTTGTAATTTTAATATTGCCCAATGTTTGGTTAACTCAAATTCCACTTCATATATATGTTTTTGTTATATGACCTCGCAAAGGAAAAGTGATTGTGAATGACTGAGTAGTGGCAACAGGCAAGTGGAACATGTTAGACAAGCAATTGTCATGTTTAATCAAAGTCAATATTGGTGATTTGCTAAATCGAAGAATAGCGGACTCGTTATTTTTCTTCTAGAATTCTTAAAGATATGGATAAATTATGTGTACTTGTGGAACAAGGTAGTTCATTTATATGTAAGCGAATTCTGGGATTTTAAAAATTTGTGCAATATCGGCCAAGTTATCTGTATTGGCTACACCGAAGGTTTTTCCCTATTTGTGAAGTAGTTCTTCATGGAAGTTTGGGATGAGGTCATTAATTAGTTTTTAGAACAAGGGATCCTCACCAAAATATGCTTTCCCTATGGAAAAAAATTATATTTGTACAAAAAATTAATGTAATGCTGTGTATATTTAAAAAGTAATTTTAAAAATAAAGTATTGGATATATATCAATTTACGCTTGTAAACAGGTTAGTCCCAAACTTTAATCTAAACCGATTTCCCTCGACCAACATACCCCATCTACTGCTCCACCTACTGTCTAGTGATATTTAGTCAAATAAAGGATGAAAATTCCAGAAAATGTTGTGGAAAATATGTCTTGAATGTCTGCATGCTTTAAAGAAAAGAAAAAATTAATTGTTGTTTTTTCTTAGTTGCAGGCTTTTCTTATTTATTAATTTATTTTCTAAGATGTAGTTGATTATAGATATGTAAATATCAATTCTTGCAAATTCCCAAAAGGAAAAAAAAAAATCTTGCAAGTTCCCAAAACATTGAGGAACTGGGTTCTCTTTTATTTATTTATTTATGGAATTGACCATTTGCAGGTTCTTCTTTCCCACAAGGAATAATAAGCAACTAACTAGTGCGATGCTGATCTCGCAAAGATTATGTTCTTATTCTATGCTCGTCATCCTCAAAATGGTGTTTTTATTGTTGGACAAGATTGTTTTTTTATTTTTTTCTCATGCTTTCCATCCTCTCTCTTTTCCGTCCCCCACCTTTTCCTCCGTCAAAGGTTCTTCTCCTTGGAACTGAAAATGAGTAGCTTTTAGCTAAAAGAACCATTGAATGGCGATGATGGGCATTACTAATATCTGGAAAAAGGTCAAATTGAGAGGGAAATTGAAGGAAAATTAAGAATTGCATTACATAGTAGTATTAGTACCATAACTCTTCAGAGTTCAGACCACCCTCAATGCCGGTGTCGTTTGGGATACTATACTTTTGGTTTGAACAAGTGATGGTAGGTAATTAGATCTAAAGACAGAGAGAGAAAGAAAGAGGCGAAGCTTGATTTCTTTTAGAGATGGGAAAAGAGAAGTGCAGATACTAATACAACAACTACAAAAGGGAAACCATAACAAAGTCCGTTGTTAAGGTTTTCTTCTAAAATAAGGGAAGGTTGTGTTGGAGCTACTGCTCTCTTCATGTTCATCTGACTCATTGTCATTGGTGGAAAGCTCAGTGATTCCACTGGTGCCGGAGGATGAGGAATCAGTCTTGTTTTGTGCCAAGAAGTCATAGAAAACCACCCTAGAGTTCCTCACCTTGCGGGTAATGTTATCAAGGGTTGGTCTCAGAGAGTCTCTGTCGTCCCCGTTTTTAGCACCTCTCCTCTTCCAAAATATCCGACACAGAACCCAATTTTCCATGGGAAGCAGAGGGGTCTGCACAACCGGGCCAATACACAAAGAAAGATTCTATGAATGAATAATGTCTGTATATGAAGCTAGCAGATAAAATAAAATAAAATAAATAAAAATTGTTTGGTTGAAGACAAGACACACACCTGAGTGTGAGTGGTGGTGGTGGTGGTGAGGAGGCGATATTCGTGCATGATCCAATCAGTTCTCGAACCATGAGGAGGCTTGCCTCTGTAGAAAACGAGAGTCTTCTTCATCCCCACAACTTGGTTGTTCCCTTTTGAAGTTAGAATTTGTTTGTCCAAACCCGTTGCCTTCCAATAACCTGAGTTGGTGGCTCTGTTGGATCTGTTCCCATTAGGATATTTGGCCTCCTTGGTGCTGAAGAAGTACCTCTCTTGCTCCAAATCACCTAAACCCACCACAATCACTACTCATTTAGTCAAATGGGATCCACATGGCATTGCAGTTAACTTGTGTTGTTGTTGTATTTAGATGAAATAAAGAAAGTAATAAGTGAAAAATAGGTAGAAAGAAACCTGGCAAATCCCAAGGATCAGACTTGCAAACATCAACCTCAGGAATAAAAGAGGCAGGCAGAGGGGAAGAGAAGACCTTGCGCTTCAAGTATTGCAAAACAAGTTCCTCATCGGTGGGGTGGAAACGGAATCCAGGAGGCAATCTAAGTTCCCCATTCTTCACAAAATTCAGCTTCTCCATAATATTACTTTGTTAATTGGAACCCCACCACTCACCACTCACCACTTCACAACACAACACAACACAACACTTTCTATTATTTGGGTGACACTCGTGGGAAGTTCTTATAAGCTCATCAAAGCAGAGGTCAAGAATAAACAAAGAGGAGTTGAGTTGAGTTGAGGGCAAGAAGATAAAAAAAGGGGGGGGCGATTATTATTGGATAAAGAAAGCAAAAGTGTATGGAGAAGGGTGAAGTGTAGCTTCTTTTATAGTAATGGGTCTGACACCGAGCAGAAGAATAAGACGACACATTTGGCGTAAACCAGACTCAACCTCCCTTTTACTTTGACGTTATATTAACTATGGTTTAAGTCTTTCCCTTTGGTTCTTACACAAAAACAAGCCTAGTTCATCTCGACCTCTCTCTGCCTCAGATTGGACGAATCGGTTTATCCAAACTAAACATATTACTCTGTCCTTTCCTTCAATAAAAACAACAAAACCCCAAAAAAAATATAAATATAAATATAATGTTCATTTTTTATTTTTTTCCTCTTCAGTTTTATTCTGCTCTTTTCTATCTTTTCGAGCAAAAATCTAAAAAAAGAGATTTCTTTTTGAGATGTAAAAATACTTTAGGATAAATGGTATTTGTTGTTGTTAAAGTTGTGGTGAAGTCGTCAGCTTATGTCATTTGGATACAGCTGGAGATGACCTGACTCCAGAGGCAAAGGAGCTTTATCAGTGAAAGTACATAATTACCCCTCTCTCAGTTCTATTCTATCCCTTAATGGGGAACAAATGAGTTGAGTTGAGTTGGGTACACCATAACCATTGTAATAGTATTAAGTGGCCTAATGGCCTTGGCTGGCTTTTTGCAACGCCCCCTTAAAAGAGGCAACAGTTAATTTGTACGGAAAACTTAACCCATCCACCACTCTGTTCTTTGAGACTCATCCTTTTCTGTCGGTATTTGTTTTACGTTTACCCCTTTCACTCTCCATCTTTTTGTCCTTTGGGTTGTAAATTTTAGACACACTTTTACAGCCTACTCTTTTACGACTTTAATGCCCTATGATGCACAATGATTTTTATTTATTTTTCCCCAGCTTGGAGTAAGTTTTCATTTTTAAATGCAATCAGAAGGTTTGGACTTGCTCAAGATTTTTTTTTTTTTTTTATAATGACTTGCAATTTATTATGTTTGTGTGACACTTCTGAAAAGTTATTTCATTATAATTTATGAATTTTGATAGCATATCAACTTAAGGAGCCGTGAACGCAAACGTACATTTGCTAAATCATTTTCAAATCAATTAAAATATTCTGTTAGCTTTTCAATAACTTAAGGGTCTAAATCACGCTGAAATCGACTAACCATACAGAGAGGCATATATTCTTATTAAAGCTACATGCATCAAAACTATGGCAAGATAAAATAATAAGAAAATCTATTCTGTCTCGGACATGATCGTATGAATTGTGGTCTTCATTGTCATATTATATTTCTACGTCGACCTAATGTATTGTTTATCTTCTCCATTTATTTATTCTCAAAATAATGGAAACATCGAAGTTAACTGCCACTGTACAAATTAGTTTTTAAATTAAATTTAGCATTAGTCAAACACCACACATTTCATTTTATATTTAGTATTTTTTACATTAATTTAACTTTTTAATTATATAAAGTGTCACTAAATTGGCTGTTCTTTGTCAAATTCAGAGAAATAAGAATAAAAAAAATCTTATTTTTTTTTGGTAATCTATTAAAATCTTAATTTAGGGACTAATTTGACGACTTGTTGTATAATTAACAGAATAAATGATCTTTTACCAAAAAAAAAAGAATAAATGATATTTCAAGAGGTTTGCGTCAAGGAGATCCACTATCTCCTTATATTTTTGTTGTGATTTTAGAGAAACTTTCTCACATTATTTTTACTGCCAATAAAGGAGGTTTGTGGAAGCCAATTAAGGCAAGGAGTGGGGGACCAGAGATATCGCACCTAGCTTTTGCAGATGACTTGATGATGTTTATGGAAGCCAAGGAATATCAAATTCTCACCTTGTTAAAATGTTTAAGTCTTTTTGAGGACATATCTGGCCAAAAATTGAGTGTTGATAAAACATGTGTTTTTTCTCAAAGAATACTCCTACTGAAAGGATAAAATTGTTCAAATTAGTGGTTTTAAACAGGTTAGGAATATGGGGAGATACCTTGGAGCTATAATCCAGCATGGGCGAATTTCAAAGAATTTATATGCTGGTTTAGTGGATAAAGTGCAAGAAAGAATGAGCAACTGACAGAAACAATGTCTTTCTCAAACTGGGCGTATCTCATTATCTCAATTTGTGTTGTCTGCAATTCCTTATTTTCAGATGCAAAGGTGCAAACTCCCTAAATTAGTTTTCAATCAAATTGAGAGAATTCAGAGGGATTTTATTTGGGGAGATCAAGATAATCACGGAAAACATCATCTTATTAGTTGGAATGTAATTACTGCTCCGAAGGTTGATGGTGGTTTGGGATTCAAGCGTCTTGAGCTTATGAACGACGCTTTTTTGGCTAAAAAAATGTGGAGGATGTACTCGCAGCCTCATCAGTTACGGGCGCAGGTGCTTCTTGCTAAATATAAGAGGGGTAGCAAAAATCAGGCTATGTTTGAAGCCAGGAATGGAGATTCTAGTCTTTGGAAAAATATGTGTAGAATGTGGCACACTATGGAAGGAAACTTGTTGTGGGATTTGGGTAATGGAAAGGAGATCCGATTTTGGTGTGATAAATGGCTTCCGATGGATTGTTTGCTAAGGGAGCTAGTTATTGATGAGGATAGTGTTAGAAATGACAATCTGAGAGTGGCTGATGTAGTCACGCCTGCAGGGGATTAGGATATGGGGTTGATCCGGTCCATGCTTCCTAGTAATGTCTCTAATATAATTTATAGTATTCTGCCTCCAAATGATGAAGACAGACCGGACAAGCTGATTTGGAGCTTCAATAACAGCCATTTAATCAAGGTCAAAGAGATTTATAATTGTATTTCTGGTCATGCAATCGTGGATGCAAAAGTTAGGGAAATGTGGCATTGCCTCTGGTCTTGGAATGGTCCTCCAAAGGTGAAAATTTTCGATTGGAAATTATTGCATCATCGGCTATTAACAAAAAGCAGAATTGCTAGATGGAATGAGGGAGATAGCAGATAGCAGATGTCCGTGTTGTGGGGATAATGAGGAAACGATTTTGCATGTTTTGAGAGATTGTAATAGTGCAAAACGGATTTGGGATCGGTTTCTTCCATATCAGTTGACAGACGATTTTTTCAACCAGGATCTTTATCAATGGTTGTATAGTAACTTTGTGAATATCCTTAGCGGTGTACAAGAGAAGTGGCGAACAGCTTTCATGGTAACCTGTTGGAAAATTTGATTTTGGAGAAATATGCAAATTCATGATCAAAATACTTCTTCCTTGGAGATCAAGACTGAGATTATTTTCAAGTTAGTGCATTATATTGAGGTTAGCTATAGTGGGGCTGGTAGGCATAACAAGAATATTACCTATAGTTGGTTGAATACTTACTAGCAGTTTCCTGTTGATGGCTTTGTAAAAATAAACACGAATGGAGCAGTGCGTGGTAATCCGGGATTGGCTGCTTGCGGGGGGGGGGGGGGGGGGGGGGTTGATAAGGAATTCTCAAGGTAATTGGATAACTGGTTTCTCCTTTAGATTGGGTTTTTGCTCAACTTATAAAGCAGAACTTTGGGGTATTCTTCATGGCCTAGAGGTGGCTTGGAATGCTGGCTACAGAAGGGTCATTCTTGATAGTGATTCGCGTTCGGCAATCACTGGGCTCACCAATCAGGGTGCAGCAGTTTGTGAGGAGCGGTTGCTTTCTCGTATACGAACGTGGATTGGTAAGGATTGGGATGTGAGAATTCAGCATAATTTTAGGGAAGGGAATATGTGTGCTGATTGGTTGGAAAACTACTTGTTAAACTCAACGGAGCAGGTTGATTAGAATATAAGTTATGAAGAACTAAATATAAAGATCAAAATGACAAGTAAATGAAGGAACAGATGCATCACACTTAGTATCACAAAAGAGATGTTAAATGTAACAGGACACTACAAATTTAGCGCTAATGATTTTAAGTACTCGCACTTAACTTTGACACATGGTGTTTATTTCACACCAACTTACTCGAGTAATACAAAGTTACATACTCAAGTAAAACAACAAAATAGACTATATCAAATATTTCACGAAAAAATAATTTATGAAATCTTAGCAATGAGTAAATCAACCTTAAGTAGATCAAATTACATCACACTATGAAATATAGAAAGGTTGAACAAAATTTTACTTTTTTCACCAAAATATCATTTCTAGTTCAAGTTTCAAGTTGAGTAACAACAAAGGTTATGCAGGGATGTATCACCACACAATTGCAAATAAATGTGATTATACAATTAGATTAATATTGTCAAGTGAAGATAACCAAAAGGAAGAATATGGGGACAATTATGAAACAAACAATGATTTACTGGAGTTATAGCAAAAGTTTTACTAGAATGATTTAATGCAGTAATTGGGTAACATGAACTGTGTAATACTAAAATTTAAATGCTAATAAGCAACTAATGAAGGAACTTCATATTCTTTGCCAGATACACAGAGTTGCACAGTGGATCACAATTTATACCGTCTTCAATTTATATCAAATTTTCTAATTTACGTAAGTTCAAAATTAGTTACAGTATTTAACTTAAATGAAAAAACATCGCAGAATGCAATCCTAATTAATATTAGAAATTAGGGTATCATGACAATTAGATAGATTGGAGACAAATAACTAGGATATGGCTAAGGCCAGACTATAATTTAAAGTGTAGATTTCAAGAGTTTTTTTGAAATATAGCATTGGATCGAATGTAACCCTTGCAAATCACATTACTAATTCACAATGGTTACATAATTATATCTATATTTTCAAAAGTAACCAGATTACTTTAGAAAGTTTAAAAGCCCCATTATATGATTAATAATATGCCAATTCTCACACACACATATATATATATATATATATATATATATATATATATATATATATATATATATATATATATATATATATATATATATGACTGAATCAATAACAAGACGAGAGATAGGAAAAAAAAAGTTCACGTGTAACTTAAGGCCTACATACATATTCAGTGACCAGGAACCTTATAACATACATAATCAGTGTGATTTATTATTCACGTTACGTTATTAGAAGCAAGTGAGATCAATAACTAAAATTAATAGTGTGATTTATAATATTAAAAGAAGATCATTCCCAAATATATACTAATAAAATTCCCCAACATACTAATTAATTTTTTTTATATTTTTATTAAAGAACATCATTACATGTACTTAGACATTTTTACTTAATTTCAGTTCATATTATTATTATCTGCTTAGACAATGATTGATTATGGTGCAAGCATGGGGAAGTGGGTTTAACCAACTCAATAATTATTCGGGATAAATAATGAAGAAGGTGCCCGAAAGCCAAAGGAAAGGAATTATAGTAACGACTAACGAGGTTCTTTTGAAGTTGATAATGAAGCATCGGGACACTTTGATTTATTTTCTATATTTTAATACATTTTACACATAAGTATTTCTACAACAAAATTAAAAATATATAAAACTAAAGATAGGTTTCTAAAAATATATAAAACTAAAGATAGGTTTCTATACGATAAGAAAATAAGAATTTCTAAATTTAATAATATCATATTAGAGAATTAAAAATAAAAGTCGCAAACATATATTTAAAAATGAAAAATATATTCAAAATGAACTTAAATGAATTAATAAATGATTATGGCAATGGGGAAAGGTAGGTGAGGGAATAGAGGTAAGGGACCCAGTTGCCTCCAAAACGACGGGCACCCACATCGGATTAAAGGTAGGTGACAAATATGGTATCTTCAACTGATGCCCCATTTAAAGATCTCCTCAATCTTCTTGTCTCACTGTTTGGATTTCATGATGCAAAATTTGGGACAATTCCTCTCTCGCCATTCTCCTATAAACTCAATCACAATTATAACCCTATCATAATTCATCACCGATTAGTTTTTCCTTTTTATTCGAATCCAAAGACAGATTTGGGTAACTGGCCCATGAAAAGCTAATGGACGGAGGAGAATGAATGAACTATGCAAACGTTTACAAGATATCTAATCTGATTTTTGAGTCAACCAAGGTTCAATGTTCTGCCACTTGACATGAAAATAATGAAGAAATCAATCAATTGAAAGATCCATTCAATAAAATAAGTTTTATATTTCATCATGGACAAAATTTTCCGTTGATATTTCTTTTAAACCATTACATTTTTACCCATTTAATAGAAAAGAGAATAAAAGAATTTAATCACAGTGAAGAAAGAAAATATTTATGTTATGCTTTTTAATGATGGAGAGAAAAATCTGCTCTCCCACTAGCTCACATTTTTTATTCAAAATTTAGTTTTTAATTATTTTCTATGTCGTATCTTTTTTATCCTTTTTTAATTGATGTATAAAATCATATTATAAATATTTTAACAACTTTCATTATGCGATTTAATAATAAAAAATTAATGAATAGATAACCAGTAAATTATTATATAATAATAAATATCAAATAAAAACAATTGCATACAAATTTATAATTTATTTAAATAATAAACAAAGCTAATTTATAAAGTTTAATATGCAAGAATTAATAACCAAAGTTAATGATAAAAATAGATTTTATATTGTCTCTCTCTCTCTCTCTCGTTTTTAATTTAAATAAGTTACCATGAATCATTAAATTAAAATAAAACAAATGATATTTACCAAAAAAAATAAAAAAATAAAATGGTTAAATACTAGTGTAAAATTTAGAGGGTTATGTAATTTTAGAATTACTAAAAGTTGTTTGTTTATATATATATATATATATATATATATATATATATATATATATATATATATATATATCATTTATTAATCAAAACGACATAGTGTCAAATTTGACATAAACTTATCTCAAGCTGCTTGAGAGCCATTAGATATATATATATATATATATATATATATATATATATATATATATATAGTCGTAAAATGTGTGTCATTTTAAAGGATGTAAAGTTGTATCATTTTAAAAGAGAGAATGAGATAGATAAAGGAGGAGAGAGAGTTGACAAAAAAAAAATCTCTCTCTATATATACTCTTAAAACATAACATGGTTTGATATATATATATATATATATTCAAAAACTTTAAGTTTATGCCAAAAAAAAAATTTATTTTGACATGACCTGATAGTATAGTATGGGTCTAAATGTTAGCCTGCCCTAACCAATTTATAAAAAAAATAAATGGTCTGACATTTTCTGTTAGTATGTTAATTTTTAACTTCTAAGCATAATATGAATCAATTTCACAAAATACTCAAATTCTGTTGTTAAAATAAAAATCACAATTTTAACGTTCAAACAAAACCATAAATAACAATAACAATTTATTATAATCTGCATTTAAGTAACTTTCAGAAATAAAATGCTCAAACTAAATAACATTTTTTTCATTAGATCCAACAAATCAATTTATATTATATAAATTAAAATAATTACACGAATCCAACAAATATATCATGATGCTTGTTGTAGCCCAAAAAAAAGTTCATCATCTTCTCTCTTGCAAATACAATTTCAAGGTTACATAAGTTGGTAAATAATTTGTAAATGTAGAAAATAAAAAACAAGATTAAAGAATAGAAAGGAAAAAGATTAAAAACAAAAAATATTTTTATACCTTTTATTTTTTTATTCAAGCTATACTTATTACGTAGTCACTCTGCACCACATATTAAAGTTTGAATGATATTTTAACCAAAAAAAAAGTTTGAATGTTATAAGTTATAACGATAAGCATCAATAATTCTTCCTCCAATATTAAACGTTGATTCTGATGCTACTATAAAGATTGGTACATATCTTATGCCACTACAAAGATAGTATTGGTGGGGATCGAACCTAGTTCCTTCTACCACCTACTCAGCTCACATGTCTCATCTGAACTATCATCACTTGGTACTACTGTAAATTATTATTTTATTTAATTTAAAATAAATATTATGATATATGCTGACCTGTAGATTTATAGGTCCGGTAAGTAAAAAAAAAAAAAAAACTTATGGTATGCTTTCTAAATAAACTTTTTTAAAAGCTGAGGTCTATCTTATTTGACAATATGTAAAAAATTGAATTTGACCTAATATAAACTAGACCATAGAATCCTTAGGCCGATCCGACCTATTTACACACTAGTGCCCGTGCAATTGGAATTAATATGTAAATGAAAGGATTCACTTTAGTAATAGTGTTATGTACATGAGTTATGAGTTTGTAATTTTTAATATTAATTTTATACTCTTATTCATAAATTACAAACTAAAAAAATTACAAAATTTATATTATAAAAGCAAAAAGAAAAGTTATAAATTCATAACAATAATCTTGATACAACAGTAATATTGAAGTGAACCCAAAGATATTTTCCAGTGATATCTAATTTATTAAAGGGAAAAGTATTTCTCATCTTAAATGACATAAAGTTATGTCATTTTAAGAGAGATACATACACGGAAAATTTGAATTTTAAATTAAAAAAACTACTCATTTTCTCTCTCCCATGATTTCCATTTTTCTGTGTTTATCTCTCTCCTAAAATGACATAACTTATGTCATTTAAAATGACAAACACCAAACCTTTTATTAAAACGGAAGAAGCAAAAAAAGAGAATGGCACAAGGCAAAAAAATTAATTTATTGCTTTTTTAATAAAAAATTACGAAAAAGTAGTCGTTTTATAAAAAATTACAAAACTATAGCAGTCAATCACGCCCAAAAGGGGGCGTGACTAGGAGAGAGACACGCCCTGCAGAGGGCGTGACCACCCAGGGGTATGACCAAGGGGGTAACACGCCCAACAGAGGGCGTGACCCACCTGGTCTATATAATCCAATTTTCACCATTTTACCTCATTTCACCTCCCATCTTCTCTCCAATCCTCTTCCTCCTCCTTCCCTCTAAAGTGATTTTGGAAGATTTTGCGCAGCGAAGCTCTGTCTCACTCGTGTAAGTCCATATTTATTTGTTTATTTTTTTATTAATAGCAATTAATATATGATAGTTATTAGTGACTTAGATAATTGTTAGGGTGTTAGGAAAAAATATTAGTGACTTTATTTAATTGTTAGGGGGTTAGTAAAATATTAGTGACTTTATTTAACTGTTAGGGGGTTAGAATAAAATATTAATGACTTTATTTAATTGTTAGGGGGTTAGTAAAATATTAGTGACTTTATTTAATTGTTAGGGGTTAGTAAATTAAGTGAAATTAAATTTTATTATGTGTAAATGCTATTAAATGCTATGTAATTAAGTGAGATTAAATATTATTTAGTGTAAATTAATATAATATCAATAGTAATTTGGGTACATTATTTTTCATTTGTAGTAGTATTCTCTATTATGGCTCATTCGTCTTCATCAGAGTCCTCACGCTCTGGATCCGATGGTGATCTCGAGTCATGTGATCCTTGTACGCATGTACTTCCTGGCCCATATAGGTGGGAGGTACTACGTAAGAGGACACAACGCTCTCACGTTTTACAACTTGTGTGGAACGAGGACAAGGTGAGGGCGTTAAAGACAAGGCCGGGTAAACTTCAGGGGGGACCACATCACGATGATATACCAGACGTTGTGGCCAACTATTTAACAGAAGCTGGGTTCATACACGTGGTCCGTATGAGTCATATTCAGGTATGTAATTTTTAAATTTTTTTAATTAAAATATCACATGTGGACTTTGTATAATTGTTGTTTTTCCTTCAGATCGATACCCCCATGATCTCTGCTTTGGTAGAGCGGTGGAGACCTGAGACACATACGTTTCACATGACCCAGGGAGAGATGACCATTACATTACAGGACGTGGCTGGTATACTTGGTTTGCCTACTGACGGGCAAGCAGTTACCGGAGCTACAACATTGAATTGGGTTGGTATGTGTCAGCAGGTCTTTGAGACTGCCCCTCCCAGTGGGTCACGCCCTATGTTGGGCGTGTTACCCCTGTGGGTCACGCCCTCCGCCCTGTTTTGGGCGTGTTACCCCAGGGTGGTTACATTGATAATCTTGAATTTTTGTAATTTTTTATAAAATGACTACTTTTTCGTAATTTTTTATTAAAAAAGCAATAAATTAATTTTCTTTTGCCAATGGCACAATGATAAAAGTGGGAAAACAAAGGGGTGGTTTTGGAATATGGAAAAAGGGAAGAAGAAAAAATGGTAAGTGGGGGAAACGTGGGACGGTTGAGATTGGTGTTAAACGGGAGCCTCAAAAATTGACAATTGAAGAAGCCTAATTCCGTGGGGAGAAGGGAAACTTCTTCTCTTAAAAAAATAAAATAAAAATTGAAGCACCGAATTAGGAATTAGGAATTAGAAATCAATGTACAAAGCAAGCAAACCAATAAACTTAATATATACTTATTTAGGATGAGATGAGATAAGATTCCCACAAGCAAAATATTATTGTGAGCCCACTTGCATAGGAGTACAAGTAGGGAAAAAGGGTTTCGTATGCCACATTGCGGCTCTGATTTTTTTATTTCTGTTCCACTTCCATCTCATTCTCTCTCTTCTTAGAGGGTCAAAGGTGTTTGTGTTTGCGTGTGGGCATCGTCGTGGGGGGGCTTTAAAATAGTACAAGAGAGACGTCAAAGGTTGCAATTATTGTGTTTTGAGTAAATAATTATTATTCAGTGGAAATTTTTTATGTCAAAAAGCTTTTGGGGTTTGGGTCTTGGTTGAGCTACAGTCTACCCATCCTTTATTTTACTCTCCTCTCCTATTTTTTGTGGAACTTCGATGGTTTATTTCACTTTCTTTTTGAGGTTGCCCTCTTTACAAGCATCTTCAACTCTGCTCGGGTGTTAGGTTTTCAATCACCCTTACGAATATGTTCACATTACATTAATTTTCAGAAACATAGGGACGAGACATTTATTTCAAAGGGGCCCATGTCTCATGCTTGTAAAAACAGAAAAAATGTATTGTTAGCAATTAGCATATCATATATTTGAAATTCTATCTTATGGCAAAGACATTAATTAAGATTTGATAACTACAAGAAAACAATCCCTAATTACAACTAATATATTCCGTGTGTTCTTTTAATGATATTATATTATTTATTCCAACATAATACAGTCATTATCATCTTTTCGATGGCCTGACATGTGGAATCAATATTGCTAGGGTTTTGCATTTAAGTAACAAATAATTAGTAGTATCTGATTAGCTGAAAAGAGATGCAAACAGAGTAGATAGAGAACCTGATGTTGAGCTAGAAACGGTGCATGACACCTCACCCTTTACGTCAATCATTGACGCATTATGCCCTGTTTTACGTTTCAGAGTAATTCTTCTTTAGCCATCATTTGCTACGTTTGAAAGATCATACCCATCATCAACTTCTGCACGCAAATCATGTGGACTATTATGAACTATTGGACTTCTACACTATGTGAAATCAAAAAGCCATAAAGATTAAAGATGGACCCTTTGATTCTTAGATCCTCTTGTGTGTGTCTTTGTTTTTTTTTTTTTTTTTAAATAAGTGCGCAAAAAGAGTTAATATTAATTAAAAATATTGCCAACAAGACTCGATACAGTTGATCAAATTTTCTGCCTTTTCGCTCGTTAGTGGCAAGTAACTAACGTTTATTTTTATTTTTGTGGCAGGTAATATGTAATTCCATTTTAAATCATCAGTGAGGTTGATGGTTTTTACTGGTCTTGAATGTGGGCATGCTTCTCCTGAATTTAATTTGTTTTAATTTACCAAAAAAAAATATATTATAAATTTGTTTTGGAGTATGTTTGATGAGTGGAGGTAATCTCATGTATATACTGTAAATCACTAAAATAAGACTCATACGTATTGACATGTTAATATTTTGCAAGGTCATTGATATTTACGTTGATGTGGAGTAGAACAAAGTACAAAATAATATATGTTATGAAATAAATAAGAGTACAAGAAACCCATGTCCAATGAATAGAGTTTCTAGAACAAAGGGGATATATAGAAATTAAAAAGTCTTCATAGATTTCAAAGTTGACCCTGGTATTCTTTATTTATTTATTTTCAATTCTAATGTCGGACGCATAGAGATGCCTTGAGAGTGGTCCTTCGCTTTTCTGATTGGCCACTTGAAATAAATAAGTTCCTTGATTTTGAAGCCAAATATTTGTCAACCCCGAAAGCAAAACTTTGCAAAATGGCAAGGGAATAAGATAGCAGCCATTCTTCACAGTCTCTCAAAGCAAAATTATAATAAAAGAAGGACAAGCATATTACACATATAATTTCATTTGTATGATTTAAACAACAATTACATGACTAATTAATAATTGTTCATGAGTCATTATACATAGTGGGGGTCATACAATTGTAGCCGTATAGAGTTGTAAGAGGAAATGCGTGCTTGTCTTAATTTACTTGTTTCGTCACGGAAGCTTATTTATTTATCACATGTATGGGGTATCCCACCCGTGACCGCAAGGTTGCATTGCATTCATCTTTACCATCTCCCCTTCAAAACCCAATTGCTCTTTCTCACTCCGTCACTCATCAATCATACAAAATTAAACGAATCCTAAGTGACTTTGCAATATATTGCCAATTAACTTGATTGGTGTGTTTCACCCGTCTATTATGCTTCACAAATTTGAATTTAAGTTGGAAGGTTCAGTTACGTTCGTTTGACTATCAAACTATCTAGGTAGGATTTTTTCGATCATTAATCCCAGTTGTTTTGTTTAATTGAATTTAATCAATTGATATAAATATATAATTAAGTTGTCGAATAAATTTAAGACTAGGACACACACAGTACAAAGAAACGTACTATAGTCTATAGCTATTGATATTGGTATGAGTTAATTAGTTGTTAAGTAAGAAGGGGAAAGTGGTTGCCGGTGCCGGTGGCTAGGGAGAAATTAAAGTAGCTTTCGGAGAATCCGGAAAAACAAAAATCTTTTGCAAATTATTCGTAAGCAAACTTTGCAGCAGCATTAGCTACAAAGAAACTTCCTCAAAAGGCCCATCCAATGTGATGGTATAAGTGCTGTGTAACAAACAAAGAGATTGGGGTGTCTTTTTTTTTTGGGGCATTTGAGGCAGCCAGCCAGCTGGTCCCTCTTTGATTTCATCAATCACCAATTTCTCTTTCACCCAACCCATTCTACGAAACTTACAAGGTACAGATTCCACTTTCTCTAAGCAAATTACATCCTCCAACTTTATTCTTGATTCTAAGCTGCTACTTTTCGTAACCATTTTTATCCCCTTACAAAAATAAATAGGTAACGTAACCGTGAAGACAACGAAACCCAACCAAAGTGTGAATTACCGAGGACACCTCAATCCTCCATTGCCCTACTGTTACCCATTACCTATACTATACTATACAAACTGTTTTACTTTTTCAGAAAACTAAATGTATGGCATGTGCATTTCATTCATTTTCTTTCTTCCAAATCCAATATTGGGATTTCTTTTTCAACATTTTTAGCTGCAAGTAAAGGTACCAGTCAGATCAAAGGAGATAGAAGAAAACATCTAAAGGTGAAAAACGGGAGAGTGATTTCTCATTATGATTCAAATATGCTTTTTCCCCGCTTTCCCCTATGCATCATGGTAGTTAAAATCGGGATTATATATATATATATATATATATATATATATATATAAAAATTGGAATAAGGATAAAAAATTGTAAAACGTAAAAGCCTAATGTAAAAAAAATCGTAAAAAATAGTAAAAGCATTTGGGATTTTGATGAAATCATTTTGATTGAAAAAAATAAAATCGCATATTTAAATCGAGATTTTAACTACCACGCTATATATATATATATATATATATATATATATATATATATATATATATATACACACTTATTAACAATGACTGAATCAACAGTTAAATTAGTCACTAACCATACAGGGAGACTTATACATGTGATGAGAGTTCTTTCTCTGCACTCCTTTCAAGTTTGTTGGACCAGGCCCAAACTTGTATTGCCTTTTTTTTTTTCTGTTCCAATGACCAAAAACAGTTCAATATTAAAACTGAAAAAAACAAAACAAAAACAATTCAGTCTATTTGTCCGATTTTTATAAAGATTATATTTCTATTCTACATATGTAATTTGCACCAAAATTAATAGACTGAGTTTCAGCCCTACTGCACCCATGACTCTTTTTATCTCACAAGTCGACACACAACACATACTTTGACATGTCATATTGAGGATCAGGACATGTTTTGCCACACCTATTTTCATCCGTACTATAAACAAGAGTAATAATTGCATCAAGTCTTATAGATTTATTAACTTTTCATAAAGTTAAATTCAAAATTTCAAAATTCTAATCACAATAAATTCAAGATTTTTTATTAATTATTATTAAAACTCTAAAGTTGATAAATCCAAAATTTCATATTTATTAATTTCTATAAAGTATAGAATAACTTTTCTGTTTAGTCTGTAAACATCAGTTCGTCACAATGCAAACCGAAATGAACACCGAAGATTTCAAAATATGTTTTCCTCAAAGCTAAATCTTTTACCAAGAGCCAAACATCCATTTTGACTTATCCGTTTTCCCAGGTCGATGTTCAACAATTCAAATTTGTTTTAACTTTTGGGCCATGGGTTTAAAACCAACATATCAGTATATTTCCTCTACTGTATCCAATATATATGTCTATTAGTGAAACGGGGGTGTATGTAATTATAGTAGTGTTACGGATATATACAATATCCTAACCAGCTATTTAACAATATGCTAAAGGATAAAGGTACAACTATCCTAACAATATCAAACATTAATGATAAGATCTTTATCTTGACAAAGAGGAAGTTGAATCCTACAATAACTGGGAAGTCTACAGAAATCCTAGAGGTAAACCCTATAAATAAGAGGTTAAAGACTCCAGGTACACACTTTTGAACCTATTTACGAATACTGTCCACACTGTACACACCCACGTCTTGGCCAGAAACCTATTGCTTGTGCACAGTAATTGGGACATCGGCTATAAACCAAGTATATACCTGATTATACACTATCTCTGAGCGCATACCATACGGTCTAACAATACGAACTTTCTAGGACCGAACAAATAATTTATTTACAAAATTCATAGGATCGTTCTTGATATTTTTTTTGAGACATTATATCATTTAAATTAATTTATAATTTATCTAACTTACACGGCACTAGTTCTTAAGGTAATTTAATGTTAGATGAAATTTTGGGATCACCTTATCAGTAAAAATCATTTTACCCACAAGTAAAATATTTTCCCCAATTAATCAAGGGTTTATCATCTATCATTTAACATGACCACAAAAAATTTCCTACACTCATAATATTTTGTGGGACCCGCAGTAAGAAAAAAAAAAAACTCTGGCACGCAAAATGAGTCTCTATAACATAACACAATCACTTTTCCTATAACATAACTCTTATAAAACCCATTAATCAATTATCATTTGAGATCTACTCCCCTAATAAATTTTATCATAATTTTCTCCGCGAGAGTTACTCTTCTGAAAAATATTCAAACATTTGTGATGGATATTTTGTGCGTACAATAATAAACTAGAAAATCAATATACCATAAATTAGATCTTTACAATATATATAATTTTTTTTTGGTAGACAACTTTGTCTTTGGAGTATGGCTTCTAAGGCTAGTTCCTTGTTGAAGGGATTTCCCTTTGATCCACAAAGAATTTTAAGAATTTATTTTGATCATATTTGAACTCCTAATCAAAACAAATCATTGAACACTCAGTTATCAACTGAGCTACCCAGATTATATGTTTTATTCTCTTAACTAGCATTATATGCTTTTATGCAGTTATTTATTGAGTGGTATGCTTTTATTTTAAAGGGAATATTACTCTCATGTTATATGAGAGAGTTTTTTCTCTCATACACTCACAATTTAGAGAAAAGAGAAGAGAGAATAAAGGAGAGAAAGAAAAATAGAGAGTGAGCTCTACCCTTGATTTGTGAGTGCAAGAGAGAAAAACTCTCTCAAATCACATTAGAGTTATATTCCCCTTATTTTAATTGTATAAATCTAAAACTTGTTAGATAAATGCTTTTGAATTTGAATTCATGATCAATAAAGTATTATTGTTAATGCACTTTCTCACGATCTTATATGGCATATCAATTTAATTCTTAAATATAATCACTGTTGAAATATGATTATTAAAATTCATTTTTTAAAATTAATTTCTTAACAATGTTATAAATACATCATTTTAAAAAATTACTTTGTCTCACGTAAAGCTTGGTACAAAGATAATGGTATAGTCTATGGTAATTAAAATCTCGATTTAAATCTTCAATTTTAAGATTTTATTTAATCGAAATGATTTCATCAAAACACCAAATGTTTTTATGTTTTTACGATTTTTTTACATTAGGATTTTACGTTTTACAATTTTTTATTCTCCTTCCAAAATCCTGATTTGAACTACGGCCATTAACTCCCCCTGCTTTCATGTTTTGCATTTTTGTTGTTAAAACACCCTCCAAACTCTTATTCATATTTTCTAGTCATTCGGGGAGTTGAGTCATGGGTGTTGGGCCCAAGGTTTTTAGTCAGAGATTTGGCAGCTCATCAGGTTACGGGCCAACACGTGAGTTAGAAAGACTTTTAACCAATGAGTCCAACTCACTGAAATTGTAGACTCATTTCATTTATATAAATCTTTATTTTTTTAAATTTAATTATTGTATAATGCTTTAAACACATTTTTTAATTAAAAATATTTTTCTTAATAAAGCACAAACAAACGGCCATAAATGTGCCTTAAAAGAGATTCAAGACTTAATTATTGTTACTTCGGAAGTTTCTAGGTGATATACCTTCAGAGAAGAAGACTTAGATTTATTGGCTAGCTACCATGCATGTTGGATTTGATTATTGTCAAGAAAATATAAAGTCATTCATATATCTTTACGCAGTAACTTAAATTTTTGTAAGAGATCTGTAACCAAATGATCCAAAGTTTTATGAATTTCTTAGAATAATTGAACTCTTACACGATGGGACATGTTAGAAATATAAAATCATTTATTTGCCTTCACCTAGTAATATCTTAAATTTTTTGGTTAAATTAATTCTTTACCATTATGATTTCTTAATTTCTTACCTGACACTCCGATTTTAATTTCCTTAATTTTGTTAGCTGATGGCTACGTTGCTTTGTTATAGTTAGCTAGTTTGCTTTTGTGCCCGTTTGTAAAATATTATAGTTGCTCGAAGGTATTACAAGTTCTATTATGTAACAAAAGAAAAAAAAAATACAAGGGAATAAGGCCCAAAAGACAACTACTAAAGCCTGCATTTTTATAGGATTATTCCATTTATAAGGCCCAGCAGTTTTGCCCAAATTACCTTATGTTTAGTTTATCATTAGTTATTATCTTCAACTTTGTTTATCTTTAGTTTTACCTCTACGGATTGTTATCCATGCCAGTTCTTTCAATTATCATGTTTTTAAATTGTAAATAGTATTAGATTAGGATTAATATTATTAAGAAAACCCAGATTGTAATCTGTCTATAAATTTGAGGCTGATGAGGAATAAAGGTAAGGTAGAATATTAATGATCTATCTTCTCTCCTTTATTTCTTTGCCTCTCCCCATATCCTCTTTTCTTCACTAACCTTGTAACATTCTATTAATTAACTAATTAATCATCATTCAAGGACGAAGGGAATATTAAGCTTTCATGCATTTTTTGAATGGTAATGATAGTAATATATGTGTGTGTTTTCTACACTTGTAGTTGTATGCTTTTGTTATTGATTTATTTATTTTTTTGGAAAAAAGTCACTCTATTTCAATACCAAGAATTAACCTCAAAGAAGATTTATAAAGATTCTTCCGGATGGTCTAACTATTGATTATATAAAATAAGAAGAAAAGAATATAGAATAAATCTGTATATGAAATTAATTTAGGAGAATATAATATATAAAGAAACATTAATGAGCTTAGCCATACCTAACCTAAATTCTAATTAAATAAGAAAATAATTTTTTATAAATAATAAAGATATTCTAAAAATATACTTTCCAACCGATTAAATAATAAAGGGTTTTATAAGAGTTATGTTGTAGGAAAAGTGATTGTATTATGTTATAGAGATTCGTTTTGCGTGCCAATTTTATTTTTTTTTTGCTGCGGGCCCCACAAAATGTTGTGTGTATAAGAAATTTTTTTTTGTTATGTTAAATGATAGATGATAAACCCAATAATAAATAGTATAGACATAGATAAATATATATAAGATTAGTGGTGGTGCGTGGTACGTGTGGAAATCGACCGCTTAATTAGAATCAATAAATTAATCTTTAGTTCAAAGATTTTTAGTAACTTCATTCAAATAATTAGGGTACGTAATACCATCATCATAAATATAAGTAAATGTGCCAACAATACATAGTACAGTGGAATCCAGCTTACGATTATAGCTCCTATGTGTCTGCTTATACGAATGTGCCTAGCCACTGGTACACGTGGTCGCTATGTGTACGTAAACATAAATAAATATTGACTATGTGTAAATAAATCCAAGTATATTTAAAGTGCCGGATGCGAGATTCTCTTTTGGATTTTTTTTATTGCTACATTGGTTTTCGGGCTTCGCTCTGAATATGTCCGGTCCGACTCGCGTCGGTTATCTAATATTGACATTTGAGTCTTTTAACAAAGATTTTTTTGCATACATAATAATCTCAAACTCGAATTCTTTCTTAAGCTAACCCAAATACCTTACCATTTGAGCCAACCCCACCCCCGCCGGTGATTCTCTTTTGGCTTTTGTAAAATATTAATTTGTGGATACTTTTTCAAGCCAGTCCCAAAACGCTGGTGTTAGTAACCCCAGATTATACTTTTCTAAGAATCATGATTCATTTACAGCAAAAAGAGTATCATAATTTATGGTTGGGAGAACCAGTTCGACTGTAACCTCTGATTTTATTCTAATATCGAGATTCATGGTTGACGAGACTAGTTTGACTGATCTTTGTCGACGACCGCATATTGAGAGGCTGCGTTTTAAAATCACAAAATTAAATATGTTCGTCATTTATAATATTATTCCTTAATCCTACGTTCCCTTTCTCTCAATTATTGTTAACTAGAAGTTGTGAAAGTAAAGCATGATTAATTAGTGGACCTAGCTTAATCAACTTTTATGCGTCAAAATGGTGGTCATGATCATGATGCTAAAGATAAGAACCTTTAAAACAAGCAAGTCTCTCTCTCATTAGGCGGTGGAAATTAAACGAGCGCTGATGAATTTGGGGGAATAAATAATAATATTTGAGCCGTGTATTTTTTCCCCCCCCAACCAACATTCCCCGACCTCTTTAATTTGTTCCCTAACATTTACAAAAACAAAAGGACCAATGCGGCTATGCCTATTTCTTTAACATTCCCCCCTTTGGTTGCTCCTCTCAAGTCTCTGTCTATTCTTCTCCATGGTCAAAAAAAAAAAAAATGTGTCACATGCATTTCTCTAAACAGGTTCTATTTCTGAAATGAGAATTAACACTTATCTCCCCCAGTCAAAGACAAAGCCTCCCATTTAAATATATTTGTAGATACGCACCAAGGTATATATTATATGTGAATCATGCTTTACATTAATATCGAATTTTAATATAAGTATAATTATATTTAAATAGTACCGGAGCTTTATCTTTCTTTTTTTTTTTCTCTTCATATATTGCTATTCTACAAACCATTGGGGTATAAAAAATGGTATTACAATTCACACACACACACGAATGCTATTGCATGACTCAGTAATCAGGTAACTGAAGATCATATTGAAAATATATAAATGAGTAATGATAATATTAAAATATCTTAGTACTTAATAACGTAAGTATTAAATGAAAAAGTAAAACATTTAATATCTTGAAAACATAAAAAGCGTAACACTTACTTACCATTAGGAAGATTTTTATGAAGATGAGTTGGGAGGACTCTAGCTATTTAAATAAAAACAATGATATTATTTAAAGACAAATCTCACGGTTGACATATATATAAAAATAGGGTTTTATAAAAGTTATGTTGTAGGAAAAGTAATTGTGTTATGTTAGAGAGATTCGTTTTGCGTGCCATAGTTTTTTTTTTTTTTTTTGCTTCAAAAGATACGGACCCCACAAAATGTTGTGTGTGTAGGAAACTTTTCGTGGTCATGTTAAATGACATATGCAAACCCCATATAAAAATATTGAATGGCCATGTCAAAAAGAACCTATTTCTAAAATGACCTTTTACATGTTAAAATTTTAATTGAATTATATACTATAGATTATATATATACAAAGATTATTTTTGTTTGAAATTTTTTATATGAAAATAATAGTTAATATATAGAAAATTCAGGGTTTTTTTTTTTTTTTTTTAAGTTTTGATGAAATTAAATATAATGTACATTCTGTTCACATGTTAATATTTTTTTTTTCTAGGAAGAGGGCCCATTAAGGATTTCCAAAGAAGAAGATGGGGGATGATAAGGGGTTAAGAGTATTGCGAGAATTGAACTCTCACATTAAGAAGTGGATGAATATGATAAGGGATATGCGTTAAACATTATTCTTTTTCCGTAAATGGGTAAGCGTTAAACATTTTTCTTTTTTCGTACAATGTAAGGCATGGCTCAAAGCATGCGATAAACATAACCTGCAAATATAAAAGTTATAGTCGATCATTACAAAAAAGACAAAAACTAATTATTGAGAAATGGATGAATATGGGAACAAAAGTGCGTTCGTTGAACAATAACTATCATAGATCGGATGCAAGAATATTGGAAGGCTTGAAAGGGACGAAAGCCATACGCCTTTGAGACACGAAAAACTACATTTTGGAATAAAAACAGCTACCTCAGGCTATGTGACAAGCTAAAAGAAAATGCAGATAAAGTGAATGAATTGTTTTGAAACTCGGTGATCGTGACCATTATATGTCACGAGGGGAAAGCCCGTGGTGGGGACCACCACCAATAAGTTAATAAGTGGGTTCTTCCACTTATATATTCTTTACTTAATCTATTACCAACCAATACAAGACTCATAATATTGACAGTAAATGAATGCAAGTGAGAAACAGCTTAGTTCTTATAGGGATGTAGGATCGACTATAATTGTATCAATTACACAACACAGGCCACCCTAGCTTTACACTGGCCTTGACCTAAGGTAAAATTTCCGACTCTGTAACCACTTTAAATTGCACTATCACTACCCCCAGCTTTAAACAATTGAAGTAACATTAAATGAATCTTGCGATTTAGCATCCTATTTTGATTATTGAAGAACGAAAAAAGAAGAAGGAATAATGCTGATTCAGCCCTTACGTAAGGTGCGTGTTTGACTTATGATTATGACTGAATGACACCACCTAAAACAACAAAAATAAATAAAAAAATAAAATAGTTTTGTGGCATGTACGGTACCTACTAAAAAGTTCAATTGCTCACTCATAATTAATAAGCATGCAGTAGGCACATAATTTTTCCCTCGGAACAACAATAATATATTAGTATGACAATATGCTATATTTTATAATTAATAAGGAAAAAAATTTACATCTCACATCGATTCTTGTGTCCAGCCTTTTTTTTTTTTTCCAAAAAATAAATGGAACAACAATAATATATTTTATATTTGCAGTTCCTCCTTGTGTTATTTTTAATTGCTCTTTCTTGCAGCGTGTCTATATATAGTGTGGGCTTGCGAGGCCTGCATCCTCACCAGCACGAGATTTAGGGGTTGAGTTCGGAAGAAAGTGAAGGTTTCCCTCTCTCCCCTAATTCTTGTGCTAGCCTAGCTAAAGTCGAAAGGAGAGCATGGCTATTAGTCACAGCACTTTGGCATTTACCTTTGGGATGCTAGGTAGGACAAAAAAACACATAAACGGTGATCGCCGTCGTTCTCTTTCAGCTTTTCATTATCTTATATCTTTCTTTTTTTTCCTTTTTATTTATATTGTTCTGGTGATGATCAGTTCTTGAAGTAAATATACCTGTTTCCATCCATGTTCCTATATTAATTCTCCTTCCCGATTATATTAGAATGTACACAATGATATGAGACTTATAAACACACAAAAAATGATATGTTTTTGTTCGTTTTAACAAATTGTTAGAATTCAATATTTAATTGAACAGCTTTTGGGCTGTAATTATTTCTTCCGGTACCTAATAATTATTTTACATGGTTCGTCTGTTATATTTCTTTTAAAGGACTGAGTGGGCTGACCCCCCCACTCGTGTGATCGACAAATCCACATTCCTCTATACTAAATTCCAAATTAAACATCTCTCCACTCTTTTCATTTTTTCCTTGCATTAACCGTGAATATAATATTCCTAATTTCCTTCTTTTGTATTAAGAAATAAAAATTAACTTATTCTCCTTTTTGGTGCACAGGCAATGTCATTTCGTTCTTGGTATTCCTGGCTCCAGTGTAAGTATATAAATATATATCTATCGATAAACACATTTGTTACTTCCACTTAGTTAATGTCATTTAAAAAAAGAAGAAGAAAAGGAGAGTAAACCAATTTTAGTTAAGGGTAACTAATTAGTAATAAAATTGAATATATATTGCAGGCCAACATTTTACCGGATTTACAAGAAGAAATCGACGGAGGGTTTTCAGTCACTGCCTTACCTGGTTTCGTTGTTCAGCTGCATGCTCTGGTTGTACTATGCGTTAATCAAAAGAGACGCTTTTCTCTTGATTACCATCAACTCATTTGGATGTGTGGTGGAGATCATTTACATCATATTGTACATCATCTATGCGACCAGGGATGCTAGGGTATATCCAAATACAATCTTAATTAAACTCATGAAATATATACATACATTGATCTTGCTAATTAAATAATTAATTGAGCATAATATAGATCTTTCGTTCCAATTTGATCATACTAAAATATGTTCCGTTAATTAACTGCAGAACTTAACTATGAAGCTATTTTTGGCAATGAACATGGGCTCCTTTGCTTTGATCCTCTCAGTCACACACTTGGCCGTGCATGGCCCACTTCGTGTCCAAGTCCTTGGATGGATTTGTGTTTCCGTTTCGGTCAGCGTCTTTGCAGCCCCACTAAGCATTGTGGTACGCAAAAATCCCTATTTAATTTAATTAATTAGTGCACTTAATTATAAACTCTATGTATATTCTTTAACTACTCTTTCTTATTTTCTTGCACTGTGCAGGCACAAGTTGTTAGGACAAAGAGTGTAGAGTTTATGCCCTTCAATTTGTCATTTACACTCACATTGAGTGCCATTATGTGGTTTGGTTATGGTCTCTTTCTCAAGGACATCTGTATTGCTGTAAGTGTTAATTATTGTACAAGTACAACTATATTAATTAGTCTAACATTTCAAGCTAATTATTTAATGAATATTCAGCCATTGACAAAATTTCCTTTTGTTGTGTAGCTGCCAAATGTGCTGGGTTTTGCACTGGGATTACTTCAGATGCTGCTCTATTCCATTTTCAGGAATGGCAATAAAAAGGAAAAGAAGGCATCACTAGAGCCACTCAAAAACATTGTCATAGTGAACCCAATGGGAACTGGTGAAGTGTTTCCGGTGGAGGAAGATGAAGAAGGAAAGAAGAGCGAAGAAGAGACAGAGGAGAAGAAGAAAATCGTGGAAGCTGCCGACAGTGCTGTCTAAATGCGTTTTATGCTGAACACTATGATGACCAGTTGACCACGACTATCTACATTTCTTCAATTAAGTTGTAGCTACCTAAATTTGCTAGAGATTTATCATTAGTGTGTGCATGCGCTTGCTTGCTTTCTTTTTTTTTTTTTAATAATTTATAGGTATATCCTATCATTATTGTGTCGTGAGAATTTCATTGTTTCATCAGAACTAAATAATAATATTATCACTATTAGTTGAACACCTTATATATGCGTATAATTTAATTATTTTCTTCCATTAATTTCAACTTTACTAGATTTAGGGCCTGTTTGGTGTGATATATAAGGCTTAATAGTATAAGCTTATATTATATGTTATGACATTTTCAGTTGTTTGGTGTGACCATCGTATGGTATAAGTTTATACAGCTGGATTCCCTTCTACATCAAAATGATGTATAACTTTTTTTTTTTGTAAGCTAAAATGATGTATAACTTAATCAAGCCTAGGAGTGATGGATTAGGCATGATAAATGGTTGATGTATTAATATTGCTTACAAGTACAATTCCCAAGAACTAATATATCATTTCAATATTTATATATTAAAATATTTTTTGATTATATTAATTTTTAAAATATTGAAGGATATTATTTTATACAATACCATACCAAACGCTGGATAATATTAAAATTTAATCAGGTCTTATACAATCAGGTCTTATACTATCGGGCCTTATACTATCAAAATTCTAATTATAATAAATTCAAGATTTTTTATTAATTATTATTAAAATTCTAAAGTTGATAAATCTAAAATTCCATATTTATTAATTTCTACAAAGTATAGAATAACTTCTCTGTTTAGTATGTGAACATCAGTTCGTCACAAGGCAAACCGAAATGAACACCGAAGATTTCAAAATATGTTTTCCTCAAAGCTAAATCTTTTACCAAGAGCCAAACATTCATTTTGACTTATCCGTTTTCCAGGTCGATGTTGTCAAAAAAAAAAAAAAAAAACCTTGTGATACACCACCCTAAAAGCTAGCTCAAAGGGTGAGAGTGCCAAAGGCCTTATAAAGGCCACCTTAGTTGTCCATACAACCAATGTGGACTATATATCTCAACACGCCCCCTCACACGAGAGCCCACCGGGCTTGAAGGGTGGACAACATACAAACTCACCTACATGTGGAAATTCCACTACAAATAAAGTGGGAGGCGGCGAGATTTCGAACGCTCTGATACCATGTCAAAAACTAATACATGTGTAATTCTCTTTTTTCATTCATTCGTTCGTACTTTCCCTCTTCAATTGAGGTCTTTATATACAAATACCCTAGTAACTTCTATTCTAACTTTCAATTTACAACGTATAATGGAAAGATTAGATTACAAATTTATTACAGAAACGTATAATAAAAAGACTAATTGAGAACATATTTGAATTCAAACTTTGAATTCAAATTTCAATTCAACACTCCCCCTCACACGAGAGCCCACATATTGAAGGATGGACAACATACAAGCCCACATACATGAGGGAAATTCCACTACAAAGAAAGTGGGAGGCGGTGAGATTTCGAACGCTCTGATACCATGTCAAGGAACTTTGGGATACATCACCCCAATAGCTAGCTCAAAGGGTAGGAGTGCCCAAGACCTTATAAACTCCACATTAGTTACCCATACAACCAATGTGAGACTATATATCTCAACACGCCCCTCACACGAGAGCCCACCGGGCTTGAAGGGTGGACAACATACAAGCCCATATACATGTGGAAATTCCAATACAAAGAAAGTGGGAGGCAGTGAGATTTCGAACGCTCCATACCATGTCAAAGAACCTTGGGATACACCACCCAAAAGCTAGCTCTTGCGTGGGAGTGCCCAAGGCCTTATAAACTCCACATTAGTTGCACATAAAATCATGTGGGACTATATATCTCAACACGTCCCTCACACGAGAGCCCGTTGGGCTTGAAGAGTGGATGATGCAACAGACCCAACCTACTTGTGCTAAGAGAGTCTACAAGAGAAAGTGGGGGTCACTGGAAGCGTGGATGCCTCTGTAATCCCACGCTTGCAGCGTCAATCTCACGCTGTGAGCGTGGATGCCTCTGTAATCCCACGCTTGCAGCGTCAATCTCACGCTGTGAGCGTGGATCTTACTCTTTGCCAATCCTCATTTTCCTTCAGACTTGTTTGTTTTACCTGAAATTTGAGCATAAAATCAGTTAAACACTTTTGAAAGTGGAATTTAAGGATTATAACAAGATCCATTGCATTTTAGATGAGGAATAGTTCATTATTCTTCTCTTTTTGGCTTGAATTTACTTATGTGCTGACGGCACATCAAGTGCCCAAGGCCTTATAAACTCCACATTAGTTGCACATAAAATCATGTGGGACTATATATCTCAACACGTCCCTCACACGAGAGCCCGTTGGGCTTGAAGAGTGGATGATGCAACAGACCCAACCTACTTGTGCTAAGAGAGTCTACAAGAGAAAGTGGGGGACAGCGAGACACTGATACCATATAAAGAACATATAAAGAATCTTGGGATACACAACTCCAAAAGCTAGCTCAAAGGGTGTGAGTGCCCAAGGCCTTATAAACTCCACATTAGTTGCACATACAACCAATATGTGACTATATATCTCAACAGTATTGCATGGCTTGCTGACATGTCACCTGGTCGAGCCATGCACAGTGATGGGACTATTCGCGTCATGTTGACCAATGCATGTGACTGCTCTAGTCAAGAAAAACTTTTCAAAACAGCTTTGAGTTGGAGAAACATTCGTCAATTGTTACTAGTACGGCTGTTTTGCCCAAGATCATGAAATCATTCACATTAGATCAAAATATTTGTTCATGTTTAAATAATTAAGTCTCGATTGTATGTTAAGGTTCAATATAAGAACAAAATATTCATTAAAGAACATGAACATTGACTTTAAAATTCATGGAATTCACTACTATTCTTCTTTAAAAGTAAGATACAAGTATATATACTAATTTCTTGATCAAATTCATGATCTCTTTCTCCCCATTTGTTCACAAATTCTTTCTTGATGGGGATTGTTATAAATTCATTCCTTGGCAGATAAAGAATCTTGTTAGAGATATATAAAAATTATTAATGTAGTCTCGCTCACGAGCTTAAACTTTTGAGTAAATTGGTTCTTTACAAATCTCTTCCTATTTATATTGAACTTTCATCAAATTGGCTATAGGGAAACCATATATCATATTAACAATAAGTCTTATATTTTATTAGATCTCATACTTCACAAGAAGTTTATAAAGTACATTCTACGAGAGAGTCACGTGATCAGATAATTTTTCTGACAATCTCCCATTTTAACTCATGTGATACTGCATCACTTAATAATCATTAAGCACATCAATTAGAATTCGCGTTAACTTATAACACGACAAATCTTCCATAGATTAGTTCTATCATTAATCATAATTAAGGATAATGAACTAACAAGAGTCATAACAATGTGTGTAAAACTTACACCCGTGTAAATTAATTATTTTCATGTATTTAGAGATAAATTCTAGTCTTAAAACTTTTAAATTAATTTTAAATATTTCTTTATTATATTTTTGAGAAAAATATATGTATTTAAATAAGGGGCGACATATACTTACCACAAAAAATATTTACCACATTTACAACTAATCTAATCACCGTTGATTTTCGTCAATCTAACGGTTATAATTTATTGAGAATTAATAATTAATTAATAAGCACAACCCAATAATTTTCAATAAAGTATAACCGTTAGATTGAAAGAAATCAATGGTGATTAAGTTGATTGTAAGGGTGGTAAACTTTTTTGGTGGTAAGTATATCAAATTTTTGTGTTCCGAAAATTTAGGTCTTAATTAGGTACTCTTTTAAATATTAAGAGCCTTATGGTAATTAAATAAATAAATAAAGAAAATAATTTATCTAAATCTCAAAAATATGTTTAAAATTTAAAAGGTGTTATATGCAACCTATATATAATATTATTAATTTGCACGAAGATCCTTTGGTTAAAATAAAAATGTGTTGTCCTTTGGCTTTCAAGTTTAGGCAAACTGGAATTATGAAAAGATTAGGTGTCTTACTGTTTTTTTTATTCGTATAGAACTATGTTTCAAGTTAATATTTTTTCGCAATATGTTAATGACTTTATTTTACATATAATACATATAATATTTAAAAAAGTTATCAAATTACAATAAGAATTTAAAAATAGTTACCGTAACGAAATGAAAAATTGATGTAAAGAAGAAGTACTTTGAAAATAATATCACTCAATGCTTAATATGTTATGTTTAATTTGAGAGATCCAATCAAGACTTGAATATCGTGACTGGGAAGTTTCTTAGCGGTAACCTTCACAATATTAGAAAACCAGTGTACTGCTTTTTTTTTTTTTTTTGGTAAATACATTAATATATTTTAACAGGAAAAAGCAAGACAGAAAGAAAACTAAAAACCATCGACTCAGAAGAAACAAACTCAGCATCTTGCAGCTTTATTTTCAATATCAGCAGTAAGAAGATTAAGTAGCTCATATAATGTAATAGTGGATAAACCAAAAGGATCAAAAAAATGATTACAGGTCCTAAAATATGCTTCAACAAGACAGAAATCCTTATTGAGAGCAGCTCGAAATAGGTACTTTCATGTCATTACCAGATGGTAATGAAAAATTTTTCTTCCAACCAGATGTAAATGTAAAATAGCCCAGAGTTCACTTTGAAAATAAAGACATTCCCCTCCCACTCAATGCTCTCTCAATGCACCATCAACATTTAATTTTAAATAACCTTGAGTTGGAGCAATCCAATCAAGGACTTGAATATAGTATATAGGATCAACTTTTGTTAACCATTCTGTTACAGCACCTTAACTCTCTCATTCAGCAATACAAGGAGAAGGGTTAGAAAAGCCTTCAGAAGCTCTTTATTTCTCCAATACCATAAGAAATTACAAACGGTAAAGAAAAAGTCCCTCCAGTCCTTGGCATGGGTAGACATGTGGCTAGCATGTTGCTTTCGGTTATCATTTGTTTTCTACAAGACATAGTATAGTGCATGCACTCTACCTCACGGGGTAGCTCTAAGCCTATTCCCTGGTACATGCATGTAATCAACGGTAGTGCTACGCCATGGGAAGGTAAAATATAAATTGCTATATGTAAATAAACCTACTCCTTCTACTTAAAAAAATAAAATAAACCTATACATGTTAATTATTGCATACTGTCGGATGCAAGATTCGCTGAGCTTTTCTAACTTTTGATGGACACTTTTTTTTAGCCAGTCCCAAAATACAAGCATTGATTAGTAACCCCAGGTTTTATTCTTCGAATAATCATAATTCAATTACAGCTAAAAAATGTACGATTCATGGTTGTTTGACTGTAACCCCCAGATTTTATTCTAGCTAGTATCAACATTTATGGTGGACTTGACTAGTTTAACTGATCTATGTCGACCACTAAATGATCAAAGGCTGCGTGTTACTGTTTAAATCACAAAATTCAATATGTTCGTCATTAATTTATAATATCATTCCTTAATCCTAAGTTCCTTTTAAGTTGTGAAAGTAAAGCGGTGTGAAAGTAAAGCATGATGAGTGAACCTGAATGAATCAGCTTTTCTGCGTCATAATGGTGGTCATGATGCTAATTAAGAAACTCTAAACAAAGTCTCTCTCTCTCCTGTTAGATGGTGGAAAAGGCCAGCTGAATTTTTTTGGAAAAAAAGTAAATATATGAACCGTGTATGCTTCTCCAACCAAGACCCCCCTGTCCTCTGTTGTTTCCTTTCGGCACCATTTACAAAAACAATAGGACCCATGTCCATTATTTTAATATTCCCCTCACGCTGCTCCTCTAAATTGATATATATTTTTTTTAATTAACCCATTCACAATTCTCGGCTCCTTTCAATATTTTCATAAGTTTCAATTTTTTGAGCTGGTTATAATACTAATATAGAGTACGGTACGAGTCAGGTATAAATATATTTAAACCTCTCTCAATCGTGACACGTGGAGATCAAATCGAGACCCAATTCTTCACACTTACTCAGCTCCCTTGCTACCAATTAAGCTACCATTATTTGATACTCTAAATTGATAGCTAAATCTGTTATATATATATATTCACAAGTTCATTAATTACTAGTAATTTTTTTTATGTATGGCTAGCATTTCACAAAATGTAATTATATGACTCAATAAGTATGTAAGTAAAGAAGATTGGCATTACTTAAATAGAAACAGTTATTTGTTTGAAGAATCTGTTTAGATAGATACAGTCTATCACATAATATACTTGTTTAAGGTTAAAGTTATAATAAAAATACTCACAAAAAAAAAAGTTATGATAAAAATGTATTTTCCTCTAAATATGTCCTTATACGTATCTTAACTTTTCATTTAAGCTTAAACCGTGCACGTACATTAAAGAATTATTCTTTGTTTAAAAAGCCAGTTAAAAATAAAAGAGGGCTAAATTCTTTAACTTCACGATGATGAAATTAAATATAAAATATGTTGGGTTCACGTATTAACTTAGGGAAAAGTGTTTATATCTTTAAATGATATAAACTTATGTCATTTTACTCTCACAAAGAGGTGGAGTCCACATTTTTATATTTTTTTGTCAACTCTCTCTATTCCTTTATCTATCTCTTTCTCTCACTTAAAATGACACTTTATATCATTTAAAATGATACACACTTTTCCCACTAACTTATAGGATAACCATGCGTTAAAAGATAATTTTATCTCGGATACTAAATCATAATTGTATAAAGATGGATCAATGATGATAAAGGAAGAGAAATTAAAAGAGAATTATAACCATTCAAAGATGAATCAATTAATATAAGAAAATAAATAAACAAAATGACATAGTTTTGAGATGGACGGAAATAAATATATTTCAAGTTGCTTAAGAAATATTTTTCTCATGAAATCGGTTATTCTATTTATCTTTTTTTTCTGCTTACCTTTGCCTACCACTTTAAAAGACCATTAGATCATAATGTTAATTAACATTTATTTTTCTCTCTCCTTTTTATATTATGATCTAATGATATTTTAGAGTGGTAGACAAAGATAGACAGAAAAAAATAGGTAGAATAACCTATCATTTTTCTCATATGTATAATTATGAAAGTGATATAGTTTGATTACTTTTGATTATGGAACCCCACAAACGTACCATGTGTCATGATCATCTGATTGACATATGTCATGTTAATTTGAGGGTTTCACATGTTTAAGCGCGATTAAATAATGCATTTTATTAATCTCATGTTAAAGGAGATAAATTATCTCATGTCATAGAGATAAATTTGTGGGCTCCACCATCTAAAAAAAAAAGGTGGCACAGTTATCGAAAGGTGTGTTGGGGAGAAAATTATCACATGTAATATAAGAATATATTTTTCCTTAAATAATATAATTTTAATAATTTTTTAAATTATATTTTTTAAGTTTTTTTTTTTTAATATATCACTTTGATTAATCAGCCAACTGTTACTCAAAAACTCTATCGTATAATAGACTTGTGTAAGTTATGCTAAAACTACACTTAACCTAGGGCTTTTTGACATACATGGGATTTTTACCCCCTTTAATTTTTTAATTTGATATTTTATTCACGGTATTTATGAATTTGTAAAAAAGTGAAATTATTGTTGCAAATTTGAACTATATTAATGAAAGATGAAATATATCGAACGAGATGTCATTACGTAGATATCGAAAAGTAACGTGAAATAAAAAAAAATCATCTGATTTGGACACCCGAATCAAAAGTTATGGCTTTCCGAAATTTTACGATAACGAGACTAACAAGGTTGTGCTACTTGGCACAATCCTGTGAGTTCCCCAGGGGAGAGGAGCGTCACTCAATTCATTGATGGGATGCACTGAATCTTTGGAAGGGTTTTACATAGACTCAAATACTGGGTATCATATAATTTTACATAACTCAACTTTCTATGTTAACGTTTTTAGAAAGGGTTTTATTAGTATCATGTTATATAACCCAATAAAACTTTCCTACACACATAATTAAGAGGTGGGGTTCACATGTTTTTTTTTCTCTTTCATCATTCCACTTTCTCTCTCTTCTTATTGTGAGGGTAGGAAAATTTTCTTATATCCTATAACATTATACTCATAAAACCCTTTTAGGAAACCTTGTTATATAAAAACTACTTTTGTCCCAAAAGCTCTTTTCTTAAAAAAATTAAGATGTACGTACAAAAGTAAGTTAAATTTTTTTAATTGAGGGTGACAAAACTAAAGTATGCTAGGTGGGAAAAATGTTTATCCTTTTAAATGACACAACTTACATCCTTTCACTCTCACAAAGAGGTGGGACCTACACCTTTATTTTTTTGTCAACTCTCTCTCCTCCTTTATCTAACTCTTTCCTTCTCTTAAAATGACACAACTTTACATATTTTAAAATGATACACACTTTACCCATATATTAATGGGAAAAATGTTTATTGTTTTAAATGACACAACTTATGTCATTTCACTCTCACAAAGAGATGGACTCACATATTTATATTTTTTATCCAGTCTCTCTCTTCCTTTGTCTATCTCTCTCACTTGAAATGACACAACTTTACATCTTTAAAATGTACACACTTTTCCTTTTATTAATATCAAGGAATCGATAATTGTGAGAAGAAGAATGCATTAATATATACTTTTCCTTTTAACACACTTTCTCCAATTGGGCCCCATTGGAAAAAAGTAAATAAAAAAATTAAAAATATTGACACGCAATAATGTGAGTGTAGCATAAGAAGGCTATTCTTATTTCTTATGTTACATAAGAAGTATAAACCCCTATATATATAGGGGCAGGTTGTATTTACAAACTACACTATATTCTCCTGGGAGAATACAAACTTTTGCAAACTACACTATGTTCTCCCGGGAGAAAATAGTGTAATTTGTAAAAAAATTCCAAAAAATTTGTAAACGGATCCTGTCCTATATATATATATATATATAGGAAAAAACATTTTTCAAGTAGTTTGAGATAAGTTTATCTCCAGCTAGCCCCAAAACTATGTCGTTTTGATTAATAAAAGGTGTTTATGTAATTCTTGGTGAATTAATGAAGGGTGTTATTGTAATTTTATTTATTTTTATATAATATACATTTTACTGAAACACCCTTAATTAACTCACCTAAGATTAAATAAATACCCTTCATTAATCAAAACGACGTAATTTTGGGGCTAGCTGGAGATAAACTTATCTCAAGTTGCTTGAGAAATGTTTACCTATATATATATATATATATATATATATATATAAGATATTATCTTTTGACACCTCATCTGATAGCCGTTAGATAAAAAAAAATCAACGGTGTCATCACATGCTTATAAATCAGAGCCATTGATCTTTTTTAATCCAACGGCTATCAGATGAGGTGTCAATCCAACGGCTATCAGTGTCAAAGGATCATATATATATATATATATATATATATATATATATATATATATATATATATATATATATATATATAAGGGAAAAATATTTCTCAAACTCTTTGAGATAAGTTTATCTCCGGCCATCCCAAAACTATGTCGTTTTAATTATTTATGTCGTTATCTTCTTATATTGATTAATTAACCTTTGAATGGTTATGATTCACTTTATATTTATAACCAGTATATCATTCACAAAGCACCGTTACAATACTAAGACTGAAATGCAAGAATCTCGCGTCCACCACACAAATTCAAAACAAACAAACAAACTATAAATTATTTTTTTGGAATAAGTTATCTTAAAAACGTAGTAGAGAGAGTTTTGTCTCCCTTGATAGTCATGTTTACCTTAAATCGGATTAGTTGAGGAAAAATAAACCGATAAATAAAGTAAAACAAACAAACAAAGAGCTAGCTCAGGGTATGAGACAAACTAACAGAAATTAATGGAGGATTAAGGAAAGTTATTTAAAACTTTATGATCGTGATCGTCAGAGTCTCAGATAACAGATGCCAGTGAGAAATGGGTTAGTTCTAGTGGTGTTTTCGATGCTCACATGCCCACAAGATCCATCAAGTGTCTACACATTCTCTTTCTCTCCAGAGATGATTATCTATCTATCAAGTGCCCACTTCCCTAACTCTAACAATGTAGAACTTGAAACAATTACATGACATTACCTGCTGTACACTACCCATACCCCTAGTTTTGCATTATCTCAGTAACGTTAAAAAGACCTTACAACTTATTACCCCCGAAAAAAAAAATAAAAATAAATAGAATCTTTCAAGTTAGCATCATATGGAGTAGAATACAGAAAGTGGACGCTGATTCCACCACGTACGTTTGTCCTATATTTTATTGTGCAGATTCCTTTTGTATTATAATTGCTCGCTCTTCGAGTGTGTGTATAAATAGAGAAGAAATCCTCACCAGCGTCAGCATCTGCATGAGATTTAGGGGTTGAGTTCGGAAGAAAGTTAAGTTTTCTCCCCTGCCCCTAATTCTTTTGTAGTTGTTGTTTCCCTAGTCAATAAACAGAGAGCATGACTATCAGTCACACTACTTTGGCTTTTACCTTTGGCATGCTAGGTACGATCAAATACCTCCGTTTTCTTAATTTAATGCTACGAATATGTTCTTATCTTTTATTTCTCTTATTCTAGTCCAATACAAACTCCAGAAGCAAATGTGCATGTTTACCATTTATGTTCCTACAATATTCCCTTTTCCGGTGGTCACAATTTATTTAAAAGAACTTTAGTAAATATTAGATTGGTCAATCTACATGTCGATAATTTAGACACATCACACAAAGTTGTTACCAACCACCACATGATGTGTCCCCTGATTCGTTTTCGACCAATCTATATGTCCTTCTTCCCTTGATATAATATAATATTCCTAACCTCTAATATATTTTACATTAAACAAAGGAATTAATATATTCTCCTTTTGATGCACAGGGAATGTTATTTCGTTCTTGGTATTCTTGGCTCCAATGTAAGTATTTATATCTATCAATCAACTCTTGTTACTTCCACTTAATTGATGAGGTTAAAAAAGAAAAAGAGAATAACGGATTTTAGTTAATAGTAATTATTATTAATAAAAAAATATATATTTTACTTTCCTTAAATATTGCAGTTCAACATTTTACCGAATATACAAGAAGAAATCGACGGAGGGTTTTCAATCACTGCCTTACCTGGTGTCGCTGTTCAGTTCCGTGCTGTGGTTATACTATGCTTTACTCAAAAAAGACGCTTTTCTCCTCATTACCATTAACTCATTTGGATGTGTGGTAGAGATCATTTACATCATCTTGTACATCACCTATGCGCCCAGAGATGCTAGGGTAACTATGTCCAAATACAATCTTAATTAATCTCATGAAACATATACGTACATACATTAATCTTGCTAATTAAATAATTGAGCATAGCTATATATATATCTCTCGTAATTTCTCTTTCCAATTTGCATGATACTAAAATTTGTTCGTTAATTAACTGCAGAACTTAACATTAAAGTTATTTTCGGCAATGAACGTGGGCTCGTTTGCTTTGATCCTCTCAGTCACACACTTCGCCGTGCATGGTCCCCTTCGCGTCCAAGTTCTTGGGTGGATTTGTGTTTCCATTTCTGTCAGTGTCTTTGCAGCCCCACTTAGCATTGTGGTACGCAAAAATCCCTATTTAATTTAATTAATTAGTGCATAAATTATAAACTCTATATTATATTCTTCAACTGCTTGGCACTCCCGGCCACAGGATCTTATTATCTTGCTTTATGCAGGCACAAGTTGTTCGGACAAAGAGTGTAGAGTTTATGCCCTTCAATTTGTCATTCACCCTCACATTGAGTGCCATTATGTGGTTTGGTTACGGTCTCTTTCTCAAGGACATATGCATTGCTGTAAGTGTTATTGTACAAGTACAACTAAATTAATTAGTCTAACATTTCAAGCTAATTATTTAATTAATGAATCAGCCACTGACAAAATTTTGTTTTGTTGTGTTGTGTAGCTCCCAAATGTGCTGGGTTTTGCACTGGGATTACTTCAGATGCTGCTCTACGCCATTTACAGGAATGGCAACAAAAAGGTTATTACAAATGAAAAGAAGCAACAGCTAGAGCCACTCAAAAATGTTGTTATAGTGAGCCCGTTGGGAAATGGTGAGGTGTTCCCGACTGAGAAAAATGTACAAGGAGAGAATAAGAGCGAAGAAGATACAGAGGATAAGGGAAAAAGTGAAGAATCTGACGCCTGCGCAGTCTAAATGCTCGTGTCTGTTATTGTTTCGTCAGCACTTTGATGGCCGCTTACGGCTCTATTTTTCTTCCATTAAGTTGTAGCTACTACCTACATGTGCTAGTTCTAGTGATTCTATCTTTCAATTTTAACCACATTGAATCTTGCATTATAAATATTTCCATCCATCAGTAATGCTTGACGTTTTTAAAAAAATAAAATTACCTGATGCACTTTTCTCTCAACAAGGGCGATATCACTGCACGATCAATCAGCTTCCAAAACAATAATATTTGATAAAAATTTAACATACACAAAACTGTAATTACTACATTACAATAATCATATACTAACATACGTGGAGATGTGTTTCTCCTACAATGTCAAGAGAGAATCGTCGAAGTGACTTGAGTCGATCACACTCTAGAACGGGTCATGTTGCTCCATGGATCTATTTTAGAAAAAATTATATTATAATTACATTACGTCAATATAAATAAATATAAGATTATATAAACATGGAATATATACTAAGGGACAATGTCAAAAGACATCTCCTATTACCTAGCTAAGAGACTAATATCTAAGTTATTAAAAACCAATTTACATAATTCAAAATTTTAATTTTAACTTAAAAAATAATTCACACACAAATATTATTACAAAAAATTATATTATAATCAAAAATTTAAATAATATAAATAAATATAAGATTATATAAACATGGAATATATACTGAGGGAGGGAAAAAGAAAAAAACATCTCCTATTACCTAAGAGACCTAATATCTAAGTTATTAAAAACCAATTTAACATAATTCAAAATTTTAATTTTAACTTAAAAAATTATTCACACACAAATATTATAACATTAAAACAAATATGACCTAATGTTTCTTTCCTATAAATAAATAATATCAAATAAAAAATATTAAATAATACATAAATAAAGAAAAATAAAATACTAACTTTATTAACATTAATATACATAGCTTCTATCCTATGGTCTCAAAAAATTCTTCTAACCTAAGTTTTCTACCTATAAATAAATAATAACAAACAATTAATATTATTAAATAATGCATAAATAAATATAAAATACTAACCTTAACAACTTATTACCCCCGCAAAAAAAAAAAAAAAAAAAAAAAGGAATCTTGCAAGTTAGCATCATAATCGTATGGAGTAGAATACAGAAAGTGGACGCTGATTCCACCACGTACGTTTTTGCTATATTTTATTGTGCAGATTCTTTTTGTATTATATGTTAGGGAACCACCAGTAAGAAGGGTGAGCAGAGAAAGAGCTCCTTGTGTTAGACTTGGGGACTATTACTGTTAGTGAGGCATAGTAACAAATTGGTAATAGTCTTACGTGGCATATGGATACTGGTTGAGGTATTTGAAATAGTTAGTCTAGTTGTGTAATTGAAATTGTATTCTGATTGAGCATTCTGGAATCAAAATCAAAATTGTTCTTTGTTAACTTTTTCCTCAATCTCTGTCGTCACTCAGGGAGAGATCTAACATTATAATTGCTAGAGTACTATGTCCAAACATATGCATACATTAATCTTGCTAATTAAATAATTGAGCATAACCTAGCATCCCTGGGCGCATAGGTGATGTACAAGATGATATAAATGATCTCTACCACACATAACCAAACATGGGCCGAATGTTAAAATAATGGACATGGGTCCTACTGTTTTTGTAAATGGTGCCGAAAGGAAACAACAGAGAGCAGGGGGTGTTGGTTGGAGATAAATCTTTGGTATCCCTATTGTACTCAAATGGGTACAATATTTTTTTTCTTTTGGAAAAAAAATTATAAAAAGTGTTGAAATTTTTCTCAAAAGTGAAAAAATATTATACTCAATTGATAGAAGAGTGGTATCAAAATTTTATTCCTTACCTGGAGAAGCATACACGGTACATATATTTATTTATTTTTCCAAAAAATTTAAGCTGGCCTTTTCCACCATCTAATAGGAGAGAGACTTGATTGTTTAGAGTTTCTTAATTAGCATCATGACCACCATTATGACGCAGAAAAGCTGATTCATTCAGGTTCACTCGTCATGCTTTACTTTCACAACTTAAAAGGAACTAAAATGATTTAAATTATTTTATAACTGTTAATTAATTATTTTTAAGAGGATTAATTAATTTCATTTAACTGAATTTAAGTTATGTTAATTTTTTCGAACCAGATAAGTAATGTAATTTTTTTTTATAAACTATAAGTAATGTAATGTAATTTAATTTAGGAGTGTTAATGAATTAAATGTAATTTATGTTTATTAATTACTTTAGTTTAATTCAATCTATATTAATTTAAATTATTTTATAACTATTAATTAATCATTTTTAGGAGTGTTAATTAATTTCATTTAATTTAGTTTAATTTATAATTTGTTTACATTAAGGGTTGAAAGACTTTTACAAAAAAAAAAAAAAACTTATGAGTGATTATTTTGTATCGTTAACAGATGTGTTTACAATTAAATAATGAAAAAAAAAGTAAAAAAAAAAAATGTTGGGTATTCACTATTCAATGTGAGAAATAAATTCCATATTAATTAAGAATGAACTAAATAAAAACTATATAAATGAAATGACTCATAATTTAATTGTCTTAAATTTTAAGTTGAGTTATATATAACTGTAAATTTATGAAACTAGTAGGGCATAATGGCAAAAAAAATTAATTTATTATTTTTTTAATAAAAAAATACAAAAAAGTAGTAGTTTTGAAATTAATTACGAAAATATAACAGTGTTTCAACTGCCACGTGGCACAAAAGTAACAGTTTGACCATAAAACTTTGTAAGTCCATAACTTTTGACTCGAGTGTCCGAATTAGGTAAAAAAAATTTGATTCCACATAACTTTTCGAGATCTACGTAATGACACATCATTTGACATATTTTGTCTCTTACAAAAAAAAATTGAATTTGCAATAATGATACCATAAGAACGTTTAAACTCAAATTAATAAGCAGAAAATCACTGTTATGATTAGAAACATTCATAATAAAGATCTTATTAAAAAGTTAGATCTCATATTTCGTTTTATTTGGATTTTTAAGTTTTTGTTCATAATTATAAAAATGTTAGATTATTTTTAGTAATAATTATAAGGTAACAAAGTTATGTCATTTTTAATAAAATTATGTCGTTTTGATGTATTTTTACCAAAATCATAAGGATCTTTACTATGAATGTTTCTAATCATAATAGTGATTTTCTGTTTATTAATTTGAGTTTAAACATTTTTATGGTATCATTATTGTAAACAATTTTTTTCTGAGAGATAAAATATGTCAAATGAGATGTCATTCCGTAGATCTCAAAAAGTTACGTGGAATCATAAAAAATATTACCTAATTCGGACACCCGAGTCAAAAGTTATGGACTTCCAAAGTTTTACGATCAAACTGTTGACTTTTGTGTTACGTGGCAGCACTTGGTGAAACACGTCTCAATTGGGCTGTCTCTCTCCTCGGTCATGCCCAAATGAGGCGTGTCTCTCTCCAATCTGATCACGCCCCATGTAGGCGTGTCTCACGCTTAGGTCACGCCCCACATGGGCGTGTCTCTCTCCATTGGAACACTCCCCATATAAGCGTGTTTGACTGCTATATTTTCGTAATTAATTTCAAAACGATTACTTTTTTTTATTAATAAAATAATAAATTAATTTTTCTGCTTTCCGTAATACTAAACCTTAATAAAACACCATGATACTAACCATGGAAATGACAATTGTGGCCAAAGCAGTTTGTTGTATTATTCCGTGGATCAAAATATTTGTTATTTTAAGAAATATATTTAAGTTTAACTTATCTATCCATTTAAAAAACCAATTAAGTATTATAATTTTTTTTTTCCAAACTTTATCTTCATATATTATTTAGGGCACATTTGGTGCACAAGATAAAATTTGATAGTATAAGACATGATAATATAAGGCCTAATTGTATAAGACCTAAATAAATTTTAATATTATCGTTTTTGACATAACATTTTATAACATAATATATTGTATAATATAATACTATTCAGTATTTGATAATGATAGATAATAATAGATAGTTTAAAAATAAATATTTTTGATAAAAACACCTTCTAATAGAGAATTTATATAATTCTTTCAAATATATCCTATGATATTAAATTTTATAAAAAATCTATCAATATAGTAAGTCCAGAAAATATATTAATTTTCTTAAAAATAAAAATCTTCATTATTTAAAAAAAATAAAATCATGACTACTATATAATAGAGTATGATACAATAATTAATATTTTAATATTTCTTTCACTTTTTTTATTTTTCTATTTAGGAACTTAGCCTTATATTATTTATATATCTGTTGATTTAAATGACAAATTGACTACCGCTAAATAACGTCACGCCTTACGTGAATCTAAGCTCTATGGAACACGTGATTACAAACCAAAATTTATTATGGATCACTAACTGGATGTTAATCAATTACTCGTCTAACATGTTTTGACCAACCCAAGTAATAACATTCTTTCACATTGGTAATGAGTATAGAAGGATCGACAAATCATACTAACGCATATTATTTTATGAATCCTCATCATATAATCTCTCTTTTGGAACCATGACATCATGTAAAATTCTTGAATAGTTACTTTGCCAACTGTTTATGGCCACCGTTGCCATCGAATAGGAAGAAATTCGGGCTGCAATTCTACGTTACTTTTTCAAGTACTTTTAATAATATTAGTCTAAAGTCAATCAAATGTGAGGACTCAAATTTTAGACAATATTTAAACAGTAGACTATTGGTAGCATCTGGTCTCCCCCCAAAAAAACCTTATAAATGTGAAAGAATGTTATACAAAATATTAAAAAAAAAAAAAAAAACAAAGTAGGATGGTACCTTCGGAAGGAAGAGAATCATGCAAAGTATCTGATGGTAATCCTCATTTTCAACCTCCCACAAATAGAAGTACCTTATTATATGATCGGTTAGTTGATTTTATGTAACATCCAATCCTATCATATTTTCAAAATGGCTTACAGGACAACGATAAAATTGCAATCTTACCGACAATTTCACCGAAGAATAAGACGACAAAATTTTCCATTATAAGCCGAAGTAGAAGGCTGCATTAACTATGTATGTTCTAATAGTGAGGGATTTGAGTAATTTATATTATGTTATGTGTTCAATTCCTATTTGTATATAAAAAAGGCAGCCGCATTAATTACAATAACAAGCTAGTTGATAAAAATTATTGCTGAATACTGAGATTATCATAAACATACTAAAAAGAATCTACCAAAGCTTTAACGACATAAAAACCATGACTAGTTCTAGCAATTAATGTACACTCTCGATTATGCTCGTGTTCAAGAGGAAAAGGTACAGAAAAGAAATAAGGGGAAAAAAAAGGTGCCCAAAAGGTTATGTTAGAAAAGATATTATAACCACGTTCATTCATGTTGCAGCCATGGCAAGAAATGGCGCTAGCCGGATTCAGAATAAATTATACCCCATTCCGTGGCCAAAATGGTTATCCAGATTGCTCTAGATCAGCTCGAAGAAAGATGACCTACCCATATTTTGCACCTTCTTTAGCCATAAGGCAGAAAACTAAGCAATCCAAGATATAGAAGAAGGTGCTGGGATTTGCACAAAAACAAATTAAGCGTTAGAACCATCAAAACTGCCCTGCTGCACACTTTGTCTTCTTTTTTCTCTCAAGTTCTCTCCCCACATCTTGGCTTCAGCCACGGCACGTTCTCTATCAAGATCTCTGTTTAACATCCTCGCAGTTTCTCGTGGGGAGTCATCTTTCTCGGATCCTTCCAAATCCCATCTGCGTCCAGATCCTGCAGCTTCATCATTTTTCAATATTCTTCCACCTTTATCATCTCTGTTCCTTTTATCATTCCCAGCACTGTTAGGGTCATATGCCTGGTTGACCAGATAAGAGAGGGCTGTCACCACATCTCCAATCATAGGACGTGTAGCAGCTGATTCTTGAATGCACATTGATGCCACAGCTAGAGCCTGGTAAAGACCCCTCATGGGAAATCGCCCCTGCAGCCTTGGATCAGCCAACTTTGAAAATTTCCTGCGGTCATTAAACAGTGGACGTGCCTGCTCAAACATATAAAACCACCATTACCTCTCCATTTTTATGTACTAGAGTCTACGCATGCCAAACTAAATAAAATGACAAAATAAGAATAGAGGACAACCCATTTGACAAGGTTTTGTTCTCCATGGGGCTGGGTGCTGTCAATTGCTTTACGGCCAGTAATCAGCTCTAAGAAGACCACCCCAAAACTATATACATCTGACTTTGCAGTCAGTTGTCCGGTCATAGCATACTCAGGAGCACAATAACCATAAGTTCCCATCACACGGGTAGAAACGTGTGATTTGTCACCAACAGGACCAAGCTTTGCAAGACCAAAGTCAGAAAGCTTTGGGTTGTATCCTTCACTAAGTAATATATTAGATGATTTGAAGTCTCTATAAATGACAGGAGGATTTGCCTCATCATGCAGGTATTCTAATCCTTTAGCAGCACCAGCAGCTATTTTCATCCTAGTGTTCCAATCTAGTGGTTCCTTATCAGGGGGAAGATCTGCAAACAATGATTCAACATTAGTTGTTATTATGACACTTGCATTTTGTGAAGAAGGCAGAAGTGTAACAGCAAAAGACATGACATTTATTCTATAACTCTTCCCAAAGTTTAGAGACGCTCCTCGTCAGTCATCAGAACACAAAAAAATATGCACCAGTTAAAAAGAAAACAACTCTAGCAGACTCAGGAGTTACTTCAATGCTTATCATATATGGAAATCCTTTCCATGATTTGGAATCATGGAAGCCTTTCTCTCTTGAAAGAGCTATAATATGGAGCACTGGATAGGTACAGATTCTTCTGAATGCATTTTACTCGAGCCTTTGTTGTTCTAATCTATGGTGAGGAAGCTTCATAGTCATTAGATCCTAAGTACGGTATACTAGTATATGGTCAATGGATATACTACCGGTACCTCCATTTTATCTTATTCCAACAAAGAAATTCAGTTAATCTTGGGTTCTACATCCTATGGATGCCCTTCATTTCAAATTATATTCACATCCTGCATACATCTCTAGTGAATGAATGGGAAAACTAGAAGAGGCTAAAACAACGTCTTAACCACGACCTTTCTATATATAGTCGCATTTTTTAAAAAGAATAAAGAAAAAATAAAACCCCTTATCTCATAGTTTTAACATGTTTTTTGGCAAAAAAAAAATTTAAATATTGCTTTTTTAATAAATAATTACGCAAATGTAGTCGTTTTGAAACTATTTATGCAGGTATAGCAGTCAAACACGCCCATATGGGACGTGACTCAGTGGAGAGAGACACGCCCAAATGGGGCGTGACCTAAGAGGAGAGAGACACGCCCACATAAGGCGTGACCAGGAGAGAGACACGCCCAACAGGGGCGTGACCTCTCTGACTTCTTCGAAAGTACCTATGGAAATGTCTTTTTGTATTCTCTCTGAATTTCAAGACTTTTTGTATTCTCTTCAACGAGTAGCGAATCGGTTGGTTGTGGATGTGCTGCAATTCAAGCATGCTAGGAAGCCTGCATTTCAGTTCTTGAGGAAATGGGTGAGAAGGGGCTTTTGACAATGGAAACTTTCTCCATTGCTATAAGAGCCTTTGCTTCTGCAAAGGAAAGGAAAAAAGCTGTTGGAATCTTTGATATGATGAAGAAGTACAAATTTAAAGTTAGTGTTGATGCTATTAATTTCTTGCTTGATAGTCTTGGTGCGGCAAAGCTTGGTAAAGAAGCACTAGTTGTTTTTGAAAAACTGAAAGATAGATTTACACACAATTTGCAAACTTACACCATACGTCTTAATGGATGGTGCAGGGTGAAAAACTTGCTGGAGGCAGGGAGGGTGTGGAATGAGATGATTGATAAGGGGTTTAAGCCAGATATTGTTGCACATAATATTATGCTTGAAGGGTTGTGGCTTGTTCTTCGTGTAACTTGCAATGTATAAATCCAGGAGATATGGTTATATACGTGTCTTGATGAACTAGCCTTTTTGTTCAATAATGAAAATGGCATTGTGGTGTTCTTATAGAAATAAATTCATTGCATTGGAAGACAAGACATACGGTTGCCATTAAGAAAATTTGGCTTGGCAAGCAGACCAGGGAGGTCACGCCCCTGTTGGGCGTGTCTCTCTCCTGGTCACGCCCTATGTGGGCGTGTTTGACTGTTATATCTGCGTAAATAGTTTCAAAACAACTACATTTGCGTAATTATTTATTAAAAAAGCAATAAATTAATTTTTTTGCCCATGTTTTTTGGCATCCTAAATTGCACATCACTGGTTTAAGATACAGTTTTGAGTAAAGGAAAAGAAATCCTTCATTTAATGTTAATTTCTTTTTTTTTTTTGAACTCAAGTTTATGGAACTTCAGACCGAGCTCTGGGCATTCCTATTTTAAATCCATCGGGCCTGTTATGTATTTTATCTATAAAAAAGCCTAGCTTGAAGCCTGAAAGCTCAGCCCCATAATCACCTCTACTTATAGGTGGAACAACCGCACACTCGTACGAAAATACCTACTTTAAATTTGTAAAGAACCGATTCAACCCAAAAGCTTAAGCTGGTGGGTGAGGGCTTTTTAATGGTTTTGTATATCTCAACACCCCCCTCACACGAGAGCCCAGTGGACTTGAAGAGTGGACAATGCACAAGCCCACCTACCTGTGCGAAGAAAGAAATTCCACTAGAAAGAAAGTGGGGGGCGGCGAGGTTCGAACCCGGTACACCGAGGCTTTGATACCATGTAAAGAACCGATTCAACCCAAAAGCTTAAGCTGGTGGGTGAGGGCTTTTTAATGGTTTTGTATATCTCAACAAATTTCATTTTGTAGCTACCGCTTAATTGCTGCTACCATGGTATGACCAAGAAGAAGACATTTAAAAGGAAAAGTCGTGTTATCTGATGATGATTTTATTGTGGAAGCTGCAATCTCAATTTATATTCATGCCATCTTATCGCACATAATTTTATAGCTTCTATGCAACTCACCCAAAATCATTATGGTAAGAAATTTGAATAACAACGTGGGTCCCAAGCAAGAAGATGGAAATGGAAGTACATAATGAGAAAAGGAGGAGTCTTGAAAATAATGAAATAGCAAATTCAGGAACTCTTAACTGCTATAAATTATAATCATATGCATTGGAGAGGCAAAGCATGGAACATAAAAATTAAAAGCACATAATGTAATGAGCATTGGCGTTCCCATAAAAGGGCAAAACACCCACAGATAACGGTTTGTCATAGGTTCAAGACAGTTAAAATCACAAAAAGTAGAAATTTCTGATCACTTTTAAGTAGATACGTGAGAAAAGACCAAACAACATGCATTTTAGAGAATACAAGAACTTAGACAATGTTAACAAGCAAAAACAGCTCACTCGCTAACTAGAAATGTGATTCTACAAGAGAAAGTCAAGTGTGTCCTAGAATACAATGACTGACCACTATCAGAATTTAACTTTATTTCGGTATTTTCTGTGCAGTAATTAATTATATTCCTAATTTCCTATGAATCCCAAAACACACGGTAGTAATTTAAATGTTACCATCATTTCACCAGGGATGTTAGATCATGCAACACCTGACACTAAGCCTTGACTCAGAAATGCTAAACTTATAATAAGCTCCAATATTGTCCTTTCTTGCATTAGTACTGCATAAGACTACACAATTACTGTTGAGACTTTAATTTTTTAAAATGTATTAGCAACTGGTTTTGGTGTTCAAGATATTTCAAAAAGAGAATAATAATTCCTGATTTCCTAAATTCTGAGAAACGTTAACCAAAAAGAAATTCTAATCATACAATTAGGAATGAGGTGTAACACAGCCATACCGTGAAGGTGATCTTCCAATGATCCCAATGGCATAAAATCATAAACAAGGAGGCGTTGATCCCCATCCGCACAGTATCCAATGAGGTTCACAAGGTTTGGATGATGTAGGAGACTGAGCATGAGGACCTCTACAAGGAATTCTCGATTACCCTGAAGACCGTTTTTGTCCAATTGTTTAACAGCAACTATCTGTACACAGAAAAATAAACAAATATTAGGACTCACTAGTCATTAGAGGCCTCTACCAAACCAAAGCTCTTTGAGCTTTTAAAATTCAGTATTACCTTCTTTCCTTTAAAAAAGAGTGTTGCTGTTCTGACACCAGTTTTTTGATGTAAAAGTTACAGCATTTCAATCCCTGCACAAGGGACCTACTAAAATGTGGGGACCCTGTGCAGGGAACCATATGCAAGGCAATTTGGCAAAAAAAAGAGAAAAATAAAAATAAAAAAATGAAGAGATGGGCCAACGTTATAAGATATCTGATCGAGAAGAAACATGAATTTCAATGTATGAACTAACATGTCCTGTTATTTCTTTATCATCCTCCTAGGTAAGTGCAACAGCTAAATTGTACACATGAAGTATTTTGCAGCCCCAGGTCTCGAGTTCAAGTCCTGGGAATGGAAAAAAATGATTTGGGAGAATTTTTCTTTTTCTTTTCCCTACTTTGCAGCTATTCAAGTAATGATAAATGTAGGATACCTTTGAATTTATTCAAAAAAAAAAGTATTTTGCAGCCCATAATAATAACTATATCAGATGTAAACACAGACGATTCAACATTTGCACGATAGTTATGGAATTAAGCTTGTAAAAAATAATCACAAGAACCATAATTTTTCTTTTTCTTTTCCCCTACTTTGCAGCTATATCAAGTAATGATAAATGTAGCAACAACCAGGCCTTATCCCTCTCGGTGGGGGTATATGGTAATATGGCTCCATCGCTGTTGATCTGTATTACATTGTTGTTCCATGTCTTAAAAGATCAAACAATATTTCATGTTGACAGCTGACTACCTAACACAATCATCTCATTTTCCTAGACCTAAGATTTGCTTTTGCACTCGGTTGATAATTTTAGAACAATGCTTTTATCATTACAAGCAATTGATGATAAAAGCATTATAAAATTATGGAACAACAGCAAAAGGAAATCGTTGGTCTAGACTAGGAAGAGGAGAGCGAGCAACCCTAGGAGAGATTGCGTAAGCCACTAAGGGATAAAGTCTAAGATAAGCATTTTATTTTTATTTTGAGGGTGCAAAAGGAACCAGTCCAAGAAAGCATCGTATTATTTCATTCTTGTTACAATAGTAGAAGCATAACACCACGTTCATAAAGAATAGAAAGATTGTACCTGACCCGTGCTTTCCAGCCTCCCTTTGTACACCCTTCCAAAACCACCTTCCCCTACAAAGGACTCTGGCCTAAAGTTTTTAGTTGCAGTTGCAAGTTCACGGAAAGTAAAAGTTTGAGCAGCAATTTGGACAGCGGGTCCATCCTTGAGAGGGGGAAGTTCCCTTTTGGAACCTCCATTACTTCTGGACCGTAACTTGTCTGCTCCTGCAATACAAAAAATACACCAACACAATGAATTGAGAATCAATAAGTATTCCAAAACTCCTGACAGAGTCATGATTAACTTCGTTCACCAAATAGGTTTGCTAATTGTAACTAACACTAAATTTAGGCACGTCTTAGGTATGCAAATAGATAGACAGCTTCAATTGTGAGCATAACTAACTTAACTAGCTAGAAAGTCATTTGGGTACCCTGAATCCTACGTATTATTGATATTGAGATTCCATTTCATTTTTGTACAGATAGATTTTGACGGATAAATCAAGATGAGATGGAAATATAAATGAATACATACTAACCAGAGGGCAATCTGGAAATATGAGAAGGGAGGGTTGGATTGGGTTGGTGCTGGTTACGGTGATCCTGATCCTGATTCTGATCCTGCCGAGAATTGAGGTTGTGATCCTGTGTTGAAGTCGAATCGAAACACGAGAAGCAACCCATAAATCCCGAATCAAAGGAAAACGAAAGCTTTAAGAATGAAATTCAGTTTATATGTCTGCAACTGCAAGACTGTGTTAAGAGTTTACAGAGAGGGAAAGCCAAAGGGAGTAAAAAAAGGAAGTAATGGATTATTAATGAAATAGTAGTGGTCACAGGTCAGGTAAGGCCAGAGTGGTGATGGGACAAACAGATTCTTCTATTAATCGGAGTCGCACAATCCAAAAGACAGAACCAAACGAATCTAATCTGATCTAATCTAAGTCCACCAAACGCCACTAATAATGAAATCCACTCCCAAAACTACTTTCGTGGCGCTGGGCTGTGGTGCCACCGTGCCACACATTAATACAAATTATTATTATTATTATTATTATGATTACCTTTTTATGAGTTGAGAATGATCCCAATCACCTTCCTCACGAGTCTCTACTTGTAAACTAGATGAAAAATGAAGGAAGATTAATTCCCTCGAATGCATCATTTGATATTGGGGTAGCTAAAGCTTAATCTTAATTTTAATTGGCATGAAAATGCATCCCAAAATATCGCAATCTAATATCTTAATTATTTTTTCTCATGCATTTTGATTGATTCAAAAACTTCAGAAACATAACATAATACACGTAAAGATTGGAACATAGGATGTTTAAATTTGACTGCATTTTTGAATATTTTGAGGGTAAATTTCGAGAGCACCGATTCAATTGAGTAATATGAAAACGCAAAGGTATCACAAGACAGGACACACGAGAGGAGAAAGCGACATGAAAAATGGCGGGATTGGCGGAAGAAACGAAGGAGGTGTGACAGTTTCGAGGAGAAAAGTACAATAAATAAATAATGTATATGAAGGGGTTGTAATTGAAACATAAATAGAAGTTGCAACTGCAATTTATTTATTTTTTTTCCTTTTTTGGTGTGCACTCAAGCTCAGCATTCTGGTTCTAAAAATTTATGCATGTGTGTCTGATTCTAAAATTTTATTTATGATAAATAAAAGTGATTTCAAAACAAAAAAAATGTGGGTCTCACCTCTTTTATGTCAATTTATTTATGACTGTGATTTCCAGGTCAATGACTGCGGCACTGTCCCTGTCACGATGCTTAGTGCCCTGCCCAATTTTTTATTTTTTATTTTACAAATGAGAACTCAACACATAATATTTCTCGCCCTCATGATACTATCATTTTCTTTACAAAAAAAAATTAGTAAGGCAGTCGAAATTTTTAATATAAATAATATATTTATTAATTTTTTAGATTAATGAGTAATTTTTATTTTTTTTATTCAATCTATTAATTATGTTTTAAATCTGGCTCTAAAATATTTGATAGTATATCTTTTCACGTGCTAATTAACTTGATTATTTTATCCGAGGAAAATCATGACCATACAAGAATTGATTAATAATAATAATAATAAGAGAAGAAAGAGAAGATTATTAGGATAGATAGTTATAAAATTATGATAGTTAATTCACTTTTATATAATTGTAATTTATCCATATAACATGATCGTGTGAATTAAAAAAAATGAGAATATCCATTTCCAAAATCTTTTAGTTAAAAATTTTTTTTGGACGGTTTAGCTTTACTCTGTTTATTTTGTATTTATACTGCACCATGAAAGAATAATATAATGCTGCCTTATTCCTTCCTTCTTATATCAAGTTGCCCCCGGGTAGGAAATAGCCGTGAAATATGAGTTTTTAATCAAAAGCATTTATCTTCTTAATTGATATAACTATCATCGCTCTATGTATATTTTAGATTAAATTTTTAAAATAATTTAAATTATGAGATGTAATATTGCTGAGATATGTCAAATTAAAATTTCCCTATCCATGGAGGCAGGTAGAGGGGAAGTCATACTCCGCCTCCAAATTTCATATTTCACATTTATAGTTTAGAGTGAGGATATTTTAACTATAAAAAAATTCTTACTATTAACTTACTACTCATCACATCACCATTGTATCAAAGAAATGGAATGTTAAAAAGTTTTTGAAGAGAGAGAAAATTTTGGTAGTGAAAAATTTTGTTAATAAGAATATCTCTCCTCTATATTTTATAGTATATATAGAGGAAAATATCAATACACCCCTTCAACTTTTATCTGAATTCACTTATGAATTATGTCAAACACTCAAACTTAATGCAAACATAAATTCCACATATATCAATAGTACCTTTGCTTTTCTTTAGTCCAAATGAGTTTCCCGCTTAAAATTACTGGTAACAAATCACTTTTTCCCACGAATCAACGAAATCTACTACAACAATAAACATTAATAATAAAATAGCAACGGAACAACTGAAAATCGAAGGGGAAGAAGAAACAATAAACATTAATAACAATAATAAATGACAATTCAAAAAAACTCGCGTAACTTCACCTGGAATATAAATATATACATGTGTGGGAAGAGGAATCAGTTTATATCACGCAAGTTAAAATCACTCATATATCATTCAATAATTTTTTTATTAGAAAAATTTGTCTAAAAAATAATCGATTCATTGAAATTTTATAGGTTATATTTTTAAACTATTAAATTAATTTAAAATTATTTAATACTTTATTAATATACATAGAGTTTAACAAAATATATAATCTTGAAATATTTGAAAATGAGAATAATTATTTATTTTTATTGTTACTTATGATTCAATATTTATAAGACATGCTACAAAAAATAAAGGTGATAAATAATTGCAATTTAAAGGTTGAATGAAAAAAATTACATTCTATATAAAATTATTGCATGATGTAAGAGTGATTTTGACTTACAAATTGGTATATAATATATATATATATATATATATATATATATATATATATATATATATATATATATATAAATAATAATATTTTCAGTAAACGCGTTGTAAAATTGCTATTAGCATGTACCAAATTATGAAAAATATAAAGAAAGAATAAATGAGTATGACTTGACATAAGATTGAAAAAAAGCCATGATTTTTTTTCTTTACTAGCTAAAAGTTTAGATGCTAGAGATGCCACTTGTAAGAAATACCTTACCATGTCATTTTATCTTTGAAGGAATTAATCTCATACCCTAAATGCAAAGGATATATATGCAAATACCCTAACAAATAAATAAAAAGGAATAGTTTAAAAAGAGTAAGATTGTCATATTCTAATTATGCTAAGGCATACTTACAAGCCTTAGCATTTTACATTAGCAACGTAAATAAATGACCTATATATTAATGAAAAATCAAGTATATATTTTTTTTTGAATATTTCAATCAATTTATCGTTTCGTGACTAGTTACATTCGGGACGGTCTACGATTAAGATTTTAAACTCCTCCCAAGGATGTTAGTGGAGAGAAAATATCAAATACTTTTAAGTCAACAATTGAGCAGCTGAATATCATTAAAATAAAAAGGTTATGATCTTTATCATGGCAAGTTAATTAAATGGAATCAGTGTTAACTTGTCCTTTTAAAATATAGAGAATTGTGTCGTTTTAGTCAATTTAAATATTACATAAAAACAGTTATGTTAATTAAAATGAATATCGTTTAAAAGGATAAATATTTTTTTCTAATTAGATATATATGAATAATAATACAATAATTATAAAGATAACTATATATAGAGAAGTATATGGCTTGACTTGAGCACAATAGCTATTCGTGCACTCGATCAAAGTTCAAAACTTGGGATAATGATTTTTTGAATATTTAAATTTTCCTAATAAAAATAATTTTAATTTTTTTTAATCCCCCACATAATGTGCAAAATGACTAATTAATTCAAAACTTAGGATAATAATTATTAGTTATGGTCATAAGATTATTAAGTAAGATATCTGTACAGATATGAGACTGTACAATTTAAGATAATAAGTTAAATAAGTTATACATCAGAAAAATAAAAAAAAAATGTAATTACAAAAAAAAAAGAAAAAAGTCAATTTACATAGTTACGTACAGAGATTAACAATGATAATTTGACGTAAGACTTTCGCTTAAACATTTATGTTATGATGCGCTTTTATGTCGTATGTTTGGTAATAAACCGGTGCGAAACGGGGTGTTTCAAGTTTGGTTTGATAATGATTATCAATGAAATTGGACTTTTTCAAATAATGTTATAATATTGTATAAAAATAGTCTTCTCTCGGCATTGGCTTAAAATAATAATGCTCATAATAATGTGTTTCATGAAATGACATTTTGATGACAACTAGATAAGTTTTTAATATCAACATCACGATTAAGAAATTAAGAAAAGGTTTGCATATGTCAAAAGCGGTTAAATCATATAAGCAAGAAAATGAAGAAGTTGTCGCAATTGGAAATAAGTATAAAATATAATGTAATATTTCAACTTCGAACCAAAAAGAGAATAAGAATAGAGAAATATACATGAGACCGAAGTAAAAGCAAGTTGTCTTATTTGTTGGTGGGGATTCATTTTTGAAACTTAAACTAATCTGAAATGAGAGATGCGCTTTAAAGAAAAATATATAAAATTATGATAATTAATGAAAAAGTTAACAATCTAAAATATAATAAATTATTAAAGTATTTTAAAATAAATAATGATAAGGGTGTTGTTTTTGGGTCCATAAAGAAATTGTAAATTTCTGGTACATAGAAACTGGACCCTTGAAGTGAGTGTAGTGTGGGGAAAGAAGATAATAATTGAAGGAAAGAAAATGAAGCGTTGACAAAAAGGTAGTAGTCCACTAGAAATAGAAATAATGTATGGGAAAATATTTTCTCATGTTGCATGATAATTCAACTCTAATGTTAGTGATCCTTTGATTTACCTGCAAAGTTTTTTTTTTTTAATAAATATGGAGTCCATCACTAATTGAGTCACAACATGGAAATTGAATAGTGTGTAAGAAAATTGTAATTCTAACGTAGAATGAGAATTATAAAATCCATAATGTATCGGGTGTAATAGGCCCAAATTTTGTGGTGTTTTTTTTTTTTTTATATATATAAAGGGGAAACAGGTGGCGGGTTTGTCCATGCCAAGCCTTTACCAGGATAGAACCGCTTGGCGCAGAAATAACTCGTGAGGTCCTCATCTGTACGTGTGACTCTGTGTGTTCCTTCCTTCTTCATTAATATTCTTTCATTCGGTCACCTTTCTCTTCTGAATTCTGAATCTCTCTCTCTTTCTCTCATATATATGTCTCTGTATATCTTATATATTACCTCGAACCCACTCTCCTCGTCAACTTATTGATTTCCTCGGTCACATATATATACCATATATATATATATAAATTTCATTTGTTGCACTTTACACTTAATATTATTTGCTAGAAATGAACAACACAATGAGGCCAAGGAGTCAGGTCATGTTTAATTCGGTTTACGACAGGGGCTGACTCTCACAAACACACACACACTCCCATCCAACACCAAAAACAATATTGTTTTGTTGTTAATCTCTTCTCTTTTGTTGTACAATAATTAAGTAGCAAATAAATAAGAATGGAAGGCATGATATCGATGAAGGGAAAAGGGAAAAAGAAAGGTTTATTGAGCAAAACATGGGAGCGATGTAAGTCCGTAGGAAGAGGACGCAAGAGTACTTCATCCTCATCCAAGGCTGCTATTAATATTGCTTCCCTTTCTCTCACAACAACAACAACAAGGAGCAAATCGTGGCCAAGCCATGATCAGGAGAAGGAAGAAGAAAAGCGAGGAAAGAAAGGAAGAGGGAGAAGTGTGGCCCCACAAGGTTGCTTCTCGGTGTATGTTGGACCACAAATGCAAAGGTTCGTGATCAAAACTGAATACGCAAACCATCCTTTGTTCAAGATGTTGCTGGAAGAAGCAGAGTCAGAATATGGTTATAGCAGCCAAGGCCCTCTGGCACTTCCTTGCAACGTTGATCTATTTTACAAGGTGTTGATGGAAATGGATGATGAAGAAGCCACTGCTACTACTGCTTCTCAACAAACTCATCGAGGATGTGCTAATTTTGGGAAGCGTTCTCGTTCTTATCATCTTCTTAGCCCTTCGCGGATGCTTGCCATCAACCCCTTCTGATGATTCCAAATCAATATTAATTTCATGTATCCATTTTACATGTCTATTACTACCACTGTAATCGAGTAGCTAGGGTACCCGATGAATAATTAATCATCGGTTGAAATTTTTCCTTTTTTTTTGTTGTTGTTGTTATTGTTGGTGTAGTTGTTGTTGAAATAAATAAAGTGTTTTATAAGAGTTATGTTATAGGAAAAGTGTTTCTGTTATGTTATAGAGATTCGTTTTGCGTGCCAGAGTTTTTTCTTTCTTTTTTTGCTGTGGGCCCCACAAAATGTCATGAGTATAAGAAATTTTTTCTGCTCGTGTGAAATTATAAATAATAAACCCATAAATAAAATGTATGATGGTTTGTCCTATTCGGATTTTCATGAGTTTTCCAATTTAATTTGTTTGTTGTGCTTATGCCTATGGTTAATTAATTTCTTACGAGCTAGAAAGATTAAAATTAGTGGCATGGCGGCGCGCGGCTATTGGATTTGGCTTTATATATGCCTATAGGCTAATAAAGAAAGGGAAATGATACTCATGTTGCATAATATATATATCTTATGTCATACATTCATAAAATTTCGTGCAAATTCTTCTTTTCTTTTTTCTTTTCTTTTTAAATTATGGACCCCATATATTTGTGTTACCCACATGAAAGTATTATATAACATGATATTAATAAACCCCATAAAGAAATCCATAATTATATTTTTAAGTTGGATGTCCTGTACTTGCTTTGATGTCACGGGCTTTAATCAATCAATAATACTGCTTCCAATTAATTGTGCGTTTACTAATTCATCTGATTTGAACCCAATAATACTAGAGCTAGCGTACATTGCTTAATTTCATTGGACATTGGGTTAAGGCATTTATATTGCCATTGTTTAAAAATTATTTCCAAAATATAAATCACTTATATACATTCATGATTCACAAAATTATAAATTGTTATGAGAGCACTAAAAACTTTAAAATATGGATATCTGGAATTTCGTGTTTGCTTCGTGATACCAACATCCTAATTCGCGCCGAGAGCTTATTGGAATAAGGGAGGGTCTTAATTACTTTTGCCTCGGAGCTTGGTTTTCGCTTTGTGTGGTGCGAAAGTGACTCTAGTGAGGGTGGGTGAACCTATGCACTTAATTTCTAATATGGCCAAGCAGCGTGAAGCATCGACATGTGTCTGAGCTTACATCAAATGAAGACATCAGTATTTGAGAAGAATGAACTAGGTGCTATCTACTATATTTAGATAAGATGACAATAGATTGAGTTGAATTATACCACAACTGACTTTATGATGAAAAAAAAAAATGCAATTAGGAAGATAAATACAGATAGGTAAAAGCAATTTGTCGTCTTGCTATGCATATGAATTTGAGGTGACATCTGTGTTTGTTGACTAGTGATCTATGTAGCACCGATATGACACGCGACACGTGACATGATATGACACTTCGACACGTCAATCTTAAAAAAATATGAATTTCGACACGTTTTAATATTAAATAATATTTTTAATTTATATAGCGTATATTTCATTTAATATTCAATAATTTAAAAAAATGAAACTAAATAAATAATATCCATCAACACGTTATAAATGTGGAAGCTTAATAAAAAAAATAGAAACTAGGATGAGAGAGATAATATCAGATAGAGAGATAAAATCAGATGAGAGAGATCAGAGAGAAGGAGATATAACAAGAGCGTAATTAGGAATTGACAACAATGATGCTGAGATGATCTCTTATCTACTTAAGGGGAAAAAGGGAAAAAAATAAAAAAAATTAATATGATCATGTGAAAGCTTTATTAATATATTTTAATTTTTTTTTAAAATAGTTTTTTTACTAAAATGTCATTTGACCGTGTCGGAGTGTGTCGGACACAATCAAATTCGTGTGTCGGGAATGTTGACCCCGTATCAGAACGTGTCGACATGTCGGAACGTGTCGGACACGACACTCCTCATTTTTTGGAGTGTCCATGTTTCCTTGCTAGTGATTATACATTAAAATATAAGTTTGTCGAAAAATGTTTTAAAATTTAAACACAATTTAAATGTTATGCAGCAAAATAAACAGACTTGAAAGAGTTAGTTTATATTATCCTGCAGACCATACTAGCTAGTGGAAAGTATACAGAGTTAATCAAGGGCATAATATATTACCCATTTTAATTAGGAAAGACGTACTAATAATTAGTTCATCGACTTTTATGATTAAATAACATAATAAATCGCGTCATATGAAATTGGGTTACTACTGTTTATATTAATTAAAAAAAGGTGACATGAGGGGTCTAATGGGCGGTGGAATGCATGACTGATAAGAGGTTTATGAAACTATTGTTGCATTTTTGTACTAATATTGTATTTTTGTCCAACTTTGACGATTTAATATTGAGATTAATGTTTCTTATATTATAAGAGATAATTTAATTTTATATATATATATATATAAATATTTAGAACTCACTTTTTTTTCTTCTCTTTTTTTCTCACATAATTCTACATGAATTTTATACACTTTTTATATGTATATAGAAAATAAAATTATATCGGGAAACATAAAACACATTAATACCTACACTATTTAGTATAAAAAGAATGCGTGGAGGCATCAAACACATATTAATAATTTATTTTTTCTTTTTCTTTTTGCACGACGCATCATAGCAGTATTGTATCGCAAATTAACAGACAATCTCCCATTGACTACTTCAAAAAGTTTAATTATTTATAATAGAATACAATTAAAGTTATGGCAATATTAATGGACTTAATTAATTTGTCCCCGATGTACATTAGACCAATTCAGATGTTAAGAAGTGAACTGGGTCATATGATGTTAAGGAGAATAAATATGTGCTTAAAATAGTTTATTTATGTTTAAAATAAGGATTTAAAGTTTCTAAAATTAGTTTAAATAATTTTATCTAATATTGACCAAAATATATATAAAAAAGTGTATGAAGTCTATGTGGATCCATGTGAAAAGAAGAGAGATAAAAATAAATTATGGGCTATATACATATTTATGTGTGTATTTTGGTAAACATTAGATAAAGTTAGAAACTTTAAAATTCAAATCCTTAATATAATTTATAATTAAAAATATAGATTTAAAGTTTCTAAAGTTACTTTAAATAACTCTATCTAATATTTATCAAAATATACATAAAAAAGTATATGGTGTTCATGTGAAGAAAATAGATAGAAAAAGAAAATAGGAGTCCCATACATTTTTGTGTGTGTAATTTGATAAATAATAGATAAAATTATCTAAAGTAATTTTAAAAACTTTAAACCCTAAAAATTTATTAAAACAGATTTTTAAAAACAGTGATTTTTCTCTTAAAATGATAAATTACGTGCATGAAAGTTATACAGACAAATTTTTTTTCTCATTTATCATTTATAATATATTAATTTTATGTGAATTATCTAAATATTATTATAATCTTACATATATTTGAAATAAGGATTTTATAATTCTCATTCAACATGAGATTTAAATTTTTCCTACACACCCTTCGATTTTCGTCACTATGTGTATGGGTCCCTTTACATACAATTTTTTCTCACTTATACATGCTGGCATCACATATTTTTTATCTCTATAACTGAAGATTTAAACATCTCATTCAACATTTTTTATAATATTTAGGATTTGAAATTTTTTAATCTGGTGATGTAAGTTATATTAGTGACCTTTTCTAAAGCATTTAGCATAAATGTTTTTGCTTTTGTCACTATGTGTATTCGGCCCTTTAATAATAATGATATCGGACGTAATGCTGGCATCAGATAGAAAACTTGAGGGATACTTAAGATTATAAAACACGCAATTATGCACCTATATGTATGTATATATATTTATCCCCTCTTCGCACGTTTGACGTTGAAACCTGTAATTGGTTGTTTGGGAACTCACTTCCCTAGTTATAAATTGATTGCAATTATGTCGTTTTATTTTTATATTTGACTTTGCCAATCACTGCTTTTTTTCTGTTTTAGGAGCGTGTACATTAGTGTTTGCGTATGGTATTTTAAGGAGTTGTTAACTTCTAACTTACAATGGAAATCTATCCTCTCGCATGTTTAAAAAATATATGATATGATTATATGGGATAATTATAATTATATAAAAATTAATCAACAGTTATGATTTAGTAATTATTTATTTTAATATTTTTTCTTTTATCATCATTAATTTGCCTTTATATACTTATAATTATTCATATGATAATGTCATATCTTTTTTCAATATGAGAGGAGCATCCACTTCACCTAAAATATGTACTCCAGACTTGATTGACCACGGATTCGTGGCTGAACAATTGAACATAAATGATTGCAATCAATTGTTTAGCAACTGAGCCACGATAACTTTTTTAATTAGCAATTGATTAAATGAATATGCATTTTGGAATCTGTACCCAAAAAAAAGTCCTTGCTAACAAGAACCGACTGTAAATTATTTTTTATTTTTTTGAAAAGCTTTAAAATAGGTGTTGATTTAATTTTGAAATCATTTTAATTTTAGTTGTATATTTAGAAATCGACTTCAATTGAGTTGGATTTAGGTGAATTTTGATGTTGTATTTTAAATGCTTGAATTGATGAGTTTGCCTTCATTTATTTATCCGCTTTTCCTATTCTAATTAAGAATGGGAAAAACAAAATTATTAACATAAAATGATTTACAAATGAACTCAAATACAATGTGTTTTGACTATAAGAATGATTTTTACTGGGATCAAATCAAATTCATTTAATGACTTGAAACGCAATTTTTATGATTTCATTAAAAAACAGTTAGTTTAATAAATAAATAAAAATATAACCCATATTAAATAATAGGAGAAGGACCGTTTATAAACTGAGTGATTTGTAGCTTATTTTTTGTAAATGATTTGTAGCTTATTAACTTACATAGATTATGTACCTACAACATTAATATTATATTGGTTATGCAATCTGCAAGAAATTTTAATTTAATTTATAGTTAAAAATGTCATTTATTGAATCTGAGATACCAGTATCACAAATATTATATGTTTAATTAATCTTTTGTTGGACAATGATGTGTAATTTATTATTTTTAATATTAAAATATTTGAAATTGGTATAATTTTTTATAGGTATTTAAGTATATTTTTAGTTTTTTAATATAGATTATAGATTTACATATACTTATCGAGTCATGCGATCAATGACTCAGTACCTCGACCGGGTTAATAATCGAACTGGGTTAAATACATGGGTTTTATAAAAATTATGTTGTAAGAAAAGTGATTGTGTAATGTTATAGAGATTCGTTTTGCATGCCTTAATTTTTTATTTTATTTTTTGCTTAAAAAAATGTGGGTCTCATAAAATATTGTGTGTGTATGAAACTTTTTTGTTTCATATGTTAAACGATGAATGCAAATCCCCAAAGTTGTGTTTGGTTGCAACTTTCTTAAAATTCACCTAGGCATATGAGATTGGCATTTGGGATTGTCCATTTTGGTACATGGTATTAAAAAAATTTTTTGATTTGCTAGCCATTAATAATTGTTTGCAAGATATGATAAATGCATGGGTCAAATCCAACTTCCAAGGTGGTATTTCACAAAAGCTAGGTATTTAAAAAATATGGCACGTGTCTACCAAAATTAATCTTGTACATAAAGCTGCCTTTGATCCTTCACATAGACTTTAACTACCAAAAAATAAGGGGTATTTTGGTAATTATAATTATTATTTTTCCATCAATATTTTAACTCAAATTTTCCCTAATATTTATCAAATTTTAAATTTTTTGTGACACCAAATAACTTTTTTTAACATTAAATCAATGTTTTCCAACCTCTCTCTATCAATTACATTTCACTAATTTTCAAAAAAAATCTCTTCAACCTAACGTCCCTTAAATACATTTGCTTAAAGTTTAAACTTTAAACCCACTATGCTCGGAATGTTAACTTCACGCTGGTCATTGTCCATCTACTTATCAAAGTCCGGACGAATGACCCATTTCAAAATTGGACTACTAAAGAAATTAATGTAATCCTTGAACTACTAGTATAAATTTTTTTCTGGTTCCGGCGATCGCAGACATATTTAGGGTCAACACCTCTTTCAGTTTATTTCTCATTACTTTTTCATGTTCCTCTTGCCTCTTGGATTTAAATTCAATGTTGATTGGCGATTTTTCGATGTCTATGAACAGATTAATGTGTACTTTTTGAAGCCTAGTGTCTTTGATATATTACTAGACACTAAATTCAAAATGTTGAGATTTTACTTTTATGTTGTAGTTTAGGATTATTATATTTTACTCCACTGTTTTGACATCAGATTTTCCCTACCTGGCTCACAAGTGATTTTAAATTATTGTATATGACATCTGTTTAATTTTTTTTTTACATTAAATCAATGTAAAAGTAATGATTTCTACTTTTGTTTTGAGTTTCCTCGCGTATTTCTCAACCAACAGCAAAAAGATTAATCATTTCAAAGTGTAGAGATAAATGAAGGAAATTTTTCCTAAATGATTTATACTTTTTGTTCTACGACTATTCTAGCGTGTTAATTAGTTACTTGGAATTCCAAAACCCTCCATCATATTTTTGTTCTTGAAATGAAAATTTATAAGAACATAATACTTAATATTCTAGTTACATTTAAAATTTAGAAAAAAGTTAATTTGAAATATCACAATGTTAAATATCATAAAAATGTGAATTAGTAATCCTTTTTTTGTAACTACATAACAATTCTCTTATATAATAATTAACCATAATGTCATCGTGACACCATAATGGGAGTAACTGGTTTTCATATTCAGTGGGTTATGGTACTACTTAATAGAGTTTAATTTACTAAATTGCACTATAATTTCTGTACTTTTCTATTCTCTGCTCAATCATAACCTCTCTTTTTCCATGACCATACATAATTATCGCAAGAATAAACCAAGAAAATGAAAGGTGCAAATACTAGGGATTTTTCTGACGTCTACATAAAGTTGTGTTCTTATGAGAAGGAGTGTAACTCAGAGGACTCAAGCTGTATATACATAGGTTATCTTGTTTTGATTTGAGTGATATCTCACGTGTTGTGCTTTTCACAAATGGAACATTGCAACTCCAACATGAGTTCCCTATCAAGCTTGCTTCGCAGAGTGACACAATTGATGAACCATCCACGCAGTTAACTCCATCAACTGATGGTATATCTAAGTTATATACTCCATATTGGTCTGTGGTTCTGTTCACCGAGAAGCTTATCTCTTCGTTTGTTTTTGGTGAAGTTGCTCTGAATCTGCACTGTATGTGAACCTCAACACCTGATTGCAACAAACAGACCCAATGAAATGTTAGAATTGAATATTCACATGGATGCAAGAGATAACCATACTTGTTTATTTACAAAAAAAAGTTTTTTATTCTTGCTTTTTCATTTTTTCTCTTTTTCTCTTGATCTACATATCATACAAATTATCAAAGACTATTTATAAGCTATAAAACTGACCAACATAACACCCTCATTATTTTATAACTAACATATCTGACTCATTACTTTATAATTGACATAACTGACTGACTCAGTAATATTCTAAGTGACATTTAAAATTTATCCCAACATGAAATAGTGCATTTGAAATATCACAATCACAACAACTCTAGGAAGCCTTAATCATATTGGAATTTTAATTACCTTACCTTGCAAGAAGTAGCTCTGTTTAGAGAAAGTGCTGCTTGAGCATGTATCACAATAAACAACTCCTAATACGCTGATCCGAGAGATAGTTGGAGATTGGGCATTAAGCATAAATGGGTAACAGGACATAGACATGAGAAAAAGAAGAAGGAGAAGGAGAACAAATGGATCCATGGAAGGAAACATAAAACTGAAAGTGAAGAAGCTTCTACAAAAGCATCTTTATCGTAGTTGGTAGGGCAAAGTGCAACAATATTTTATAGTGAGCGAGTGTGTCGTGTGTGCATAGATTGAACCCGTGAGTGTTTAGTGGTAGGACCAACTACAATAAGAGAGCTGAGATTGTTAATGTATTCACTACAAACAAAGACATGTGAAGGTGTTGTTGGCAGATTTTTTATTCATTTATTTATTTTATTTTGATATATTCCAATCGGTTCATCGCTTCGCGATTACTACGATTCGGGGTGAGTTCCAAAATTAATGGTATCGAGATGGATTAAACACATACTCTTACCCCTATTTGCTCGGTTCCCTAGTATCAATTGAACTACTATCACGTGGTTGTTGTTGGCAGGTTATGAGTGGCAAAGGAGAGACTTGGAGAGGTGATGGTCCCAAAAAAATAAATCCACAGTCAGGGTTGATTTGTGTGTTTTGTTTTATTGATGGGAACTAAAGGCACAAAGTCATTCTTTACCAACAAAAAAAGAGAGGCACAAAGTCATTCAGGCACATACTTTAGAGCAATTTTCATGCTCTATGCCATTTGTCGAGTGAAAATTTTCTGCCAGTTAGAAGTGATTGCTGATAATAAACGGGGGAGAATCTCTAAAGTAATTTAGAAATTTTAATTTGCTCATACAGTATATTGCGTGATAGCACAATGTTCTATTTGGGTGTCTTGCGAAAATTTAAGAACAATAAGCACATTATTGCGGACAAGTTAATCTAAATGACTAGAAATAACAAAGGAAACGGAAAAATTACCATTTTAAATTATAAGATTTAATGAAATTACATAAATTGAATTTATAAAAAGAGGAAGGTTATAGTTACAACCTTTTATTTTTACAAATTACCATTTTTTTCATTTATTGTGAATTAATAATTAATTAATGAGTTTAATTGCCAAAGTGATAACCGTTAATTGCTGGAAATCAACGGTATAAGATTGATTGTAATGAAATTGTAAAAAAATTATAATTTTAAAAAAATTGATATATTCTATTTCAAATTTAACTTTACCAATTACCATTTATAATTTTTTTTCTCTTTTTTTTTTTTGTGAACACCATTTATAATTTTAGTTTTAAAGAAGGAGCAGGTTATAATTACAACCTACTCTGATATATATTAAATGATAGAGAAACAAACTTTCTTATATATATTAAGGAAAAAAAGTTTTTACTTATTTTACAAATAATTTTATCTAGTGAATTATTTAAACGTCACATTTATTTGAAAAATTAAAAAATTAGAGTGATAAAGACTATTATAACCCTGAAATAAATTAAAATTACAAAAATACAAACATGTTCCCTCAAAAGCGATCTTTTGATGAACATTAAAATTATCTAATGTAACACCAAAAAAACAAACCCATATATTAAATGATAGAGAAACAAACTTTCTAGTCTCAATAAAAGTTTTCAATCTTATTTTACAAATAAATGATCTAGTGAATTATTTTAAAGTCACATTTATTCAAATAATCAAAACTAACTAACAATTCACTAAGCATCTGACCGAATATTAATTCATTACAATTCTTAACATGTTCCCTCAAACAATCTTTAGTTTGATTTTGTATAATAAAAAAGGGGGAAAAAGTATCTAATGTTACTTTAAACAATTTTATCTAATTTTGACCGAAATTACGTCGTTTTAGGTTGAAAAATAAAAAAAATTAGAATGCTAAAAACTATTATAATATTTAAATAAATTAAAATTACAAATACACCATGATCTTCACCCAAAACGACGTCAGAAAAGTTGTCTAAAAGTAAAAAAATGCATAAATAATAAAGCAACTGTTTTTTCTAAAATTATATATATATATATATAATATATATATATATAGGAAAAGTGATTGTGTTATGTTATAGAGATTCGTTTTGCGTGCTAGATTTTTTTTTTTTTTTTTGCTTTAAAAGTTGCGGACCCCACAAAATATTGTGTGTATAGGAAAATTGTTGTGGTCATGTTAAATGATAGATGTAAATCCCTATATATAAAGGGTAAAATGCAGATTTTAACTTTGTATTTTGTTTTGAATTCACTTGTCCCGCTTAGTATAAAGGTAACAACTTAGGCCTTGGGATCCATACATACGACAAAGATTGTTATAGCACATGATAAACAGATGGGTTGTGCTATTCAAACACTATTTTGTGCTCACTATTTGTGAACAAAGAAAGTGGGGTACATCTATTATTTTTGTAAATAAATATGATTACAGGAAAAACAAGCTATCACAATCTGTTTTGAAGTGATTCGATTAGAAACTCAATAATTGATGAGAAATCATCCATGACGTAGTGGTGATGCATTGAATGTCTAACTTCCTCTTTTGGCTGGTAACTTATATTTTTAGGGTTTATCATCTATCATTTAATATAATTATAAAAAATTTCCTACACACGACATTTTATGGGGCCGGCATCAAAAAAAAACTCCGGCACGCAAAACGAATCTCTATAATATAACACAATCACTTTTCCTACAACATAACTCTTATAAAACCCTATTTTTATATGGACAACTTCATTCCCGAGTTAATCTATGGGAAATATTTTTCTTATGTGGTTGAAGATGAGTTATCTTATATTAGTGTAATAAAATCATGAGAGGGACCCATAAATAGTGGAGAAAAAAAAATAGAAGTGAAACTGACCTTTGTTATGTGTGTGTAGAAATTTGATTTATCTCATATTGAATGAGATAAATATAACCCTTAATTTATACGTCGGAATGGAAATGAGTTAAATTTAAGCGTTTCTCGGCTTAGCTCAATAGAAAATAAACCTAAGTTTGTTGACTTGAGCTCAGTTTGCTATACTGAATTAAATGACCCTAGCCTTGTATTCATACAAAAGACACAAGTGGATAAGAAAGTTTAGTAATTCTCTTTCTTTTCTTTTTTTTAATAAATTCAAAGGTATCTCCGATCGTAACCGAAGACTAATTCCCATCGAGCACTGTCGGATTCTTTCGGGGGCGGCTCTCCCAAATGTTTTTTTCTATTCTCAAAGCTCAAACTCGAAACCTCTAGTTAAGGGATCAATGCTTCTTACCACCCATGCCAAAAAAATTTGGTAGTTTAGTTTAGTAATTCTCTACGGCTTGCCCGACTACTCCATACAGGTGGTGGAAGGTAGAGGCATAGTTAAGTGTGAAATGATTGAGATGAAATTCTAAGACATCTACAAATTTTTTTTTCTTATTTTTTACAAGGGATCTGCTATATTCTTAAAATTCTTATGGTCTAAGAATTATGGATATTTCAAAACGTAAGCCGTATCATTGTCGGGCGTATACATACACCAATTGGATCCTTTGACATTAATGTTGTTAACCTACACCTTTTAATTTCAAAATTTTCTTTTAAATTTTGTTTCTAAAAAAGTGAAATAGCATAATAAATGCTAGTCTTCTGGCGTTCAACCTAAACCAGCTTGAAGTGAAGGGAAAACCTAGGACTTAAAACTCTCAACACCAAGGAATATAAGTGTCAAATATTACAACTAAAATGTACATTCAGAGAGTTCTACATCCAAAATGATAACATCAGCAGTCAAACTAACTTTATAGCAAAATAAATATACATATATACATAAACAACCTTTTTAACAAAACCATTTGGTTAAGAAATTTAAAGGATAAGATATTGTACTCTTTCAGCGAGTATTTGTAACCCATCTAACGTCGTGAATGCATGCATCAACAATTGCCAAGTTTTACTTTGACGAGGAATTGACAGACTATCGAACAAGCAAAATGATTAATTGCCTCGGTGAGCACCGATCGACATAATCTATATTGTCCAAATCCATTTCTGCGGACCAATTTTCATTAAGGCAGTTAGAAAATAAGTAAAAGATTTTCAATGTCCTTGCCAGAAGCAAAAATAAAAAAAAAAAGTTAACAGGAGTAAGAGTAGTAAGTAGTAACTATAGCAGCAGAAACGATATGAACGTAAATTTTGAAAACCTAACTTTTCCTTTTGTTTTTCCTTTATTTTACAACAGAACGATGACGCAACACAAAGAACACTCATTAATCATTAATACAAAAGATAGTTATGGAGACCTCCCCGAAGAGTAGCCTGTACAGCTGGTAGCTTTCCTAATCAATGCATTCATTTCATACCATTGAGCTGAGATCATTTCCCATGTTGCATTTCAATTTCTTCGATTCTCAAAAGATGAATTGTGCAATCATTTAAACTTCAGAAGGCTCTGCGGACAACGATGAGCCTGTGCCATAATTCCAAAGGCTCTTCAGCTCACCTCTTATACATCCCAATATAATAGTGACACCTGTTGATTTGATTAGACAACAATTGGGCATTAGACAGCTTAAATAAAATGACGAGAACCACTAAAATCTAATTTCAGCCCGAAATTAATTACCTAGTGTACATGGAACAAGGTAGAGGAGTGCAGGTTGTCCATTTCCATTCATCAGATACAGCCCCAAATATGTGAAAACGAGACCTGAAACAGAAAAATACACACACTCATGATCTAAAAGAATAATAGCACAAAAATCTAATTGCAAGTTTAAATAACTGATAAATCAACACGGAACATCGATAATGCCATAAGCTAGTAGCATCAGAGTAATTAATTGGACTTTATCACAGATTTTTTTGAAATGCTAATTAAAAAAAAAAAACTGTAACCATGCTTAAGAATGGACTGCTACTTATGCACTAGCACTTCATCAGTATATTCAAACCGTCACCTAAGCAAAAAGAAAGAGATGGTCATGAGTTGCTGCAGATGTTGGGTTAGCATCTCATTCTAATCTAAATTAGGTGTATATTTGGATAAGCTTATAATCAAAACGCTCTGGAGAGAGCTCTAAGATCAAGAGCCAGTTACTCTGAATTACTTGGTACTACAATGTAGTCTCTAAAGGAAAGCGCCATAGCCACTTCGGACACGAAATTCTTAAGACCACCAAAAATAAAAAATCAAGACAAAATTCTACTTTCTTAAGCCAGCAACAGACCTCCCAACAAAAAGGAATATGTATACTTCACCCCACTGATTTAGTTAAAGCAGTATAAGAGCATCATTAAATTTGGGAGAGACGGAGGGTGGAGAATAATCCTTTTTGAGAGGCTTACCTACATCTGTATCGTCTTCCTTATCCCTACACAATTACCACATCTAACTTTTCTACCACACATAGGGTTCAAATATTCATGAGGGCAAGCTTTGGAGCATTGGTAAGGTTGTTCTTTGTGACCGGAAGGACATAAGTTTGAATCTAGGTGATAATCTCTTTGCAAAAATACAAGAGTAAAACTGCGCACAATTAACCCTAACCCCTTCCTTCACAAAGTCAGATAGCCTTGTGCAATGGGATTTGCCCTTATAGAATTCAAATATTTCTTAAAACTTCAATTTCTCTTGAAATTAAGAAATTTGAACAATAGAACAGCATTTACTCAGCAAGCAACTTTTACAGCATCGGAAGCCAAAGAAAAGGGCTTAAATTTTTGGTGGGTCTAGGAACTTGAACGATAGAACAACTTTTACACCATTAGAAGCCAAAGAATGAGGACTTTAGTTTTGACCTAAATGGTATCATACAACTTTTAGAAAGCAATAAATGCCACCCACTGGAGGGAAGGGGTTTGATATAAACTGGAATTCCATTTATAAAATAATGGAGGCTAACAATCAGAGATATAGCTCTGAGATATGCACCAGAAAATTGCTGAAAACAGTAAGAAAGAAATACAATACAAGAAAAACCAATTATTTTAGGTTCCGAGTGATTGAGAAAGCACATGCCTGTTATTTCAGTTCTGCTTCAATTTTTAAGCAGTGGGTTATTGCATATTCAATCATTAGACTATTAAAAAGAATATTGTTACCAAATCTAATCAATCAACGCTTAAATGAAGCCTAGAAATACTTGGCCTTAAATGAACATGAGGAAAAAAGAAGCAACACAATCTCAGCCAAGCAGTTCCTATGAAGGGAAAAATCAACAAGTCGTGAATACAAACGTGGAGCAAAAGAACTTACCAATGCCATAACCAATTACCAACCAAAGAAAATATCCATTTGATGCTCCCTTCTTATTATCTTTATCAAATCTAAGACAACCAAAAGACAGAATAAATATGTTAAAAACAAAGCATCATGTCAAAAGTACATAAATAAAAGCTGCCTACAGCAAATATTAAAATAATTCTCTAGTGACATCAAAACGGCTTATGCATGGAACACAATCCAAAAAACAGAAGGCTTGCAAGATCATAAAATTTTATTGGATTTACTTCTGAGTAGATGGTATGATATTCTGATTGGATGTTTGGTATGAGTTAGCAATATTAATCCCACAAAGCAGAAGCAAAAAAATCAAATTGCCGATTTAATATCATCAGCATTATGAAAAAATTTCTCTAGGCGCCATATAACATGTAGAACCATTAATAATCCTTCACCTAATAACATAAGCTTTTGAGAGAGTTGGTCCTTAAAATCATCGTCATTCATTTTATGCAGTGAAATAGGAAAATTCAGGCTATATAATTTATTGAATTTATTTCACTAAATACCATAAATCCAGTAGAACACAAGAAAGAAGCTTTGTAAGTTAGACACTTCTTAACTTGAATCATCACTCTTTTTAGATTCTCATAGACAACAATATGCCATTTTTATGCTTATAAAGCAAATATAAATGTACATGCATCACAATCAATTACATTAAATCTCCATATGAAATTAGTTTTTCCCTTTCCATTTTAGTCTTGAACATTAGGAAAATTTTAGAGGCTAATTTGTTTATGCTGCATGCAAAGACTTAGAAAATTTCAAACTTTATCCTCTATTCCAGTTGTCTCGCAATAGTTATAGAAATCGTACGATTCGATATAATTTGCTAAGCCAACTATTTGTATCATGTGATGAATCAAAGATGGCTTTGAATCATACGGTATGCGATGAATCGGTGCGAGTGCGATCCCTTATCACTGATACGATTCAACGATTTGTTCATTTTTTTTTTCTTTCATCAATTCTCATAAAAGAAATTGAAATGTCAAATAAGTTTAAGTTGTTAAGTCAAAAGGAACGCCATTGAATGCACCTTATTTGATTATTCCATTCCTATGTTTGCATTCTTTCAAAATAGGGACTTCACACACTAACTCATTCTACACATTCTTCTAAAACATAGGCTTCACACAGTCACTCACTTACTCTACATGCACTTTATATAGCTATATCATTGCTCTGTTTTTGTTTTTTGAAACACAAACTTCATGCAGTCACTTTACGCGATTAAGTAATAACTTATGAATTATAATTTTGTTTTTCTGAGACTTGTGGTTAAGTTATTTTGTCAATTTCTTATTCCTAATTTAAAATCATTACATTGTGCATTATACATTATTTATATGATATATTTCAATTTCTTTTTTAGTATGTCCTTGAATCTTACCATTCAATCCGATTTACAATTCAGTATTCAAAACTTAGCCTAGTGATTTTACGCTTTGAATTGCGATTCAATAACGTTTCCCAACCATTTCCCCTTCCCTTTTTATATTGCATGCATGTTTCCATGCACAATAATAGAGACAAGGCCAAAATGTTCACATTGCCATCTTTATTATCATTATCATGGGACACGAGAAATAAAAAAGCAGGGCACTAGTAGATGATAAGTTTCATGAACATATTTTGTCAAAACTCAAATTAAGTATCTATTTAAAATGCCCACATAAGTCACTTATCCAAATAGTAGCTCTCCCAGTGCAATGCAATAAGGAGAAGAAAAAGTATAAACCTATGAAACTTTAAAATCCCTTCAACAAATATCACTACAAACATGCATTATTCTTTTCTTTCCTTTTTGGTAGGAAAATTATCCACTATTCATTCAAAGCTACATGAGCACACCTTTAATTTTGTAAATCTTGCAGTTATATATAATGCTGACTAAATAAGGAATTCAGTACCTATGAGCAAAGGAAATAAGCAAACCAGGAAAGAGAATATCTCCAAATCCAATCATGTCGTAACCACCCCAAGGATCAAAAAGACGAGGAAATTTCAAAAGCATAGGAATTGCTTCCCCACCAGCCTTGTCACCTCGAGCAACCTAAAAATGAAAGCTAATATAAGAGTACCACAAAATATACCACAACTTTCTCTTCCTTTTTAATAAAACAAAAATCATATTAGAGAGAGAAAACACAAGGCACCTTTGAATATATACATATATATATATATGTTCATGTGTTAAAAGAGTAGCTATCTTATTTATTATTTACGGCACATATTTGTGTTAGTCAACTCTTATATTGTAAACTTGTACTGCACAATGTACACGACCTGTTCTTTGGTTATAAATCACACTCAAGCATAAGATGCTTGATACTTAAGCATTCACCAGAATAACAGTTCTATCTAGATCCTCTCTCTCTCTCTGTCTACACTGTAACAGGGAGAAATGCCTAACCCTTTTCAGTGGCACCCTTCCCTTTGTGCATTCCTTCACGCACTAAATCTTTCCATATGTACCCTTCCTTTTTGTGGTGATGCTTCATCTCCAGCCATCAGGTAAATCTTTTTCTCCTCCGAGTCACAGCTGCTAGCCTGCTAGTACTAAATCTATACAATCCCAATATCCATAGGAGTGCATGACCGTAGCACAAATATCAAAAGATGTCAATTGATACAACCCCAGAATTGCAGCCCCAACCAGTGCCCAATGCACCCTTATGCACCACCTGTCCACCACTACCCCCTGTCCATGCTCCCGCAAATAAGCATGCCAGCACCTTTGTCAAGGTTTCTTCCTCCAAACACTTCATGTTGCGGCATTAAACCTCCTCTAGCCTTGGATCTTGGGAACAAGCCTTGGAACAGTAGTAAAAATCACGGATTCGAATCTGGGAAACAACCTCTTTACAAAAAATATAAAGGTACAACTGCATATAATCAATTCTCACCTCTACCCTCGCAAGTAGGGAAGCCTTGTGCACCGGGATTTTCCCTCTTTGCCCTTTCCTTAGTCACAGATCTTTTTTGTGCATGTTGCCACTGTTTTTTCCATTCTTACAGCATTATTTTTGGTTCCCGATGAGCTTCCTTCTGTAGAATCAGTATGGAAACACACGAGACCTCCTCCTCTAATGGCAATATCAAGATCAATATATCCTTGTTTTGTTTCTATATCATGTATTTCAATTGTCGAATTGCTCTGTTGAGAGATTTTTGAGTTATTGTCTTTGCTGCTATAATGCTATTCATGATGCTATTCTTGGTATAGCAATAAAAATGAGATGCCATGGGAAACGGTTGTCAGCAGAACAACACAAAAGACAGGATAGAATTGTTATTTAGCAGTTTTCTCTTGTTCTCTCTAGTTTTCTTCGCAGTGGATTTTTTCCTTCCTCTGGTTTCTCTCAGGCAAACACAAGAAAAGTACAATATCCATTTTCTTTCCTCCCATTTCACCAAAAACCAACAATGGCTTATTGATGATTAATCTCAGTGAAGTTGGCTTTTTGTAAAAAAAAATTGTTTTGCTGTTTTACATATTGCAGTCTTGTGTCGAGATTCATCCTCAATTCAATAATCTTATCCATATTTTACAGTGTTAATGTACACCTAGATTTCTGTTTCTTTTACTGCTTTTAAGTAATTGCATGCGTCCCACATTGATCCTAGTGCACTCACACCCCTCAATAAAATGGAATTGTGGAGTAGAAAACCATCTTCTGATTAAGACTAATCACACTTTAATCTTCCAAAACAATCTTTCTTCACGGTTTCAGATATTGCCCTTACTGTGTATTACTTAGTTGCATGTGCTCTTACGATTTATTGCATCCAAAGTCTGAATTTTATTTTGTTTCCTATCCAGTCTCTTTATCTTCTTCTCCGTCGTGTTATTATTGTTTGTTTTTTTGTTTTTTTTTTGTTTTTTTTGTATCAGCTCTAGTGGATATACCTTATCTTTCCCTGATGTACTTACTTCCCCTTTCTTTGATAATACTTATTTTCTATTAAGTTTGGGGACAATACTACTCATGTGAGTCCCGAAAAATCTTTTCTCAGTAATACACTTCCTTTTATCTGTTCTCTATTCTACTGGGGGGTGGCTATTTCTTTCCAACTCCTATATTTTTTATCTTCCGATGTGAATAGTCAAAATGTGATAAAGGTGAGGACCGAGGAAAACTATGGACACACTAAACTCTATACTACATAATACTTAAATACACATGGCCAGTATAGCTTGTTTTTCATGGGCAGTAAGAAGCAGGATAAGGAAATTCTCCTTCCAAAGAAGGTCCAGACACCACTAATTTTCCCAAAAGTACATTCTATTCTCTTTGCCCACATTGAAGCTGAAGACTGAAACGCCATGCTCCAGAAATTCCTAACTGCTTTCTAAAGCTCTACCCCAAGAATGACCATAACGCCAAACAGATAACATTTGAGTACAAATCAGTTTCGTTAATTTAACCTTTAACTGAATCATTCCTTGATTCCAAGTTGTCAATTATGTACATCTATATATTAATCAGCTAAAAGTTAATTGTATTTTTCTGTTTAGATTTCCTTTCTTGCTATGATCAAGAAGATACTGTGTCTTCTGACTTCATGTTTCTCCTTTCTCTTCTCACTTTCTACAAAAGTTTCGTTTTTATCAAGCAAAAGAAAATAAGTACTTATATTACTCTATCGATAAAGATGCAAGCTGCAACAGTCCAAGTAAAAGAACTATACTAGTAAAAGTAAATACTTACTGCAATCATAACACTCTCATGGAATATCACTGGAGATACGAACACCCAAAAAATGTCGTATACAAAGGCACAACAAAGGAGTACAGTTGCAACCTGTTATATCAGATGCATACGAAAAATATTAGAACTGTTATAATAGATACAGAACAAAGTGAGTAAGGGAAGAATTATTAATTTGTTGTAGACATAAGGAATCCATTCAGGTACCTTAATATTAGGTAATCGAGCCAACTGCAAGACTGTTATCATCAAACAGATGCCCTATTAAGAACAAAGCAAAATTTCAATTGAATAGCACACAGTAAAAGATCAATCAGACAGCTTATCATCAGGTAATGGTATCAAACATAATTGAGATAACAAACCAGCTTCCTGTGCAATGCTTCAGAAAGCTCACCATGAAATTAACCAAGATCCAAATGTTGTGTTTGCATGACAAGTGCAGATGCACACAGACATTATTTAATGATTTGACAATAATTAACTTGAATATGAATAAGGAAAATTACAAGAAAGGAAATATTGGCAAAAATATTTACAATTTATGAACTACTAACCACTCAGGTAGTTAACAAAGTTCAAAATAATGGTTGATGAGTAGCCACTTGTTAACTAAATAAACTACTTGAAAGATTCAGTATTCCTAAACTAGAAAATTTGTTATACCAAGAATTCCTGCTTTTTGTAATTTCTCTACATACATACACGTATATGTACCAGTGTCTATATTTACACTCTTGTGCATATATATTTCATATATGTAAGTAAATTCAGTTAAATGTACGTGAAAGTGTAATAGGAAACAAGCACATATAATGTTTACTAGGAGACAGAATTTCAATGACAGTCAGTATTCATGGACAACTTTTAAGAAAGGAGACAGAATTTCACATGCTAAGCATCTTGAACAATATAAGTTTGAATTTAGAAACTGCAATGATAATAGAAAGATCCATCTTGCAGGTACTAGAATCTGAAACTTACAAGAATATCTTGGCCAACCCATGAATACGATTTCTGTCGAGTAGCAGCCCAGAAAATTGCAAATGCCACACAGAATAATAACACTACCAGCGAGAATATAGAAATTTCCCCAAACAGAGGTAAATTCACTGTCTTCTGGCCACAATTACGGCATTTACTGCTCACATTTAAAAAGGAAAAAAAAAAGGAAAAGGAAAGAGAAATTAACAGAATGTATGGCATGCAGAAAGGACAGTGATTTCCTTTTATGGCCAGAAAAGAGACAGTGGCTGTACCTTAAAGTGAGGCTTATAATACAATTGTGCATCCCCTGAAAATGAAAACAAACTTGAATTAATGCACAGGGGAATTTTAAAGCTTATGATTGTGTATGTTAATGATAATGTGGGCTGGTATTTGTGCTCTTAAAGCCTTTCTCAAACACTTTCACTCTCTTTCTCTCCTTTCTTACCTTCTACTTGTGTGTGAAACACAACAAGGCTAATGTAGTCTCATTTGATTAGTACATGTCAAATGCTCAAATTGCTAATATAAACTTTCAGCCTATATATAAGTAAATTTAATCAGGGAAGATGGGTAATTAATACTCTCTTCATGCACACCATGAAATATGATCTTTTGTCAATTAGCAAAAGTAGAGAGTAAAGTCCATGGAGTTGAGCTACATTACCTCAATACCACCTATGCAGAAAAGTACAATCAGCACCCAGATAAACCAAGATGACATGAAGAAGAACAATAGCACAAGAAAGATAGATGCTGTTATGACAAATATGATAGCACCCTTTGAATCGATGTTAACAATTTCCTTATCAGAATCATCTTTAGCTGTTCCGCCATTAGAAGATTCCTAACAAAAGAAAAATATGTACAAATTAATACATTTGAAGTTGTGATAAAAGCAAACTGGAATAAATTTGCATCAATAAACAAAATGGAAAGAAGAAGACATGCTCCTTCACACCATTGTAAAATGTGTATTAGTTAATGAAATTATCAGTTGCTATAACAGAGGAAATCAAAGATAAAAAGAAATGTAGGTTAGTACATATGCAAGGTCAGTCTGTGACTATACATTTCAGCATTGTTAAAATGTTAGGTGATTTTTGCTTGACAAAGGCATGTCCTCGCATCCAGAAAATTGCTAGCTTAAGGCATCACAAAACACATTTAAGTACATATCATAAACTTTAAGGGTGATAAAAGGTTGTAAGGAAAAAACCTTGGGACACAATTCATTATAGCGTTCATCAGACTTCCGAGGAGCTGTTAGATCTGACCATAGTGAAGCGCATATAATTGTCCCAACAGCCATCAACCACAAAAATGCAACCGAGAAGTCTAGAAGTGTTTGTGGTGGAGCATATAACAAAATTTCCACTGCAATATACAACTCGAAATTAACCATCTGTGAAGCATGTGGAAAATAAACCTGACATCTAAGATAAATATGCATTGTTTTATTGATAAAACCAGCCATTTTTTATTATTTTTTTCATCTCATTTATTCAAAGGATGTATGAGAATGCATAGGTGCATTTGTGTTTTTATGTGTGTTAAAGGACCAGATCCAAATTAAAATAACACATGGTGGCACCGCCAATCAATGTTTTTATAACTGAAGCATTCCTTGAACCAGAAAAGAGAGAGGTTCAAGGTTTTAAGGTCAAACCAGGGTTTTGTATCATACTCATACTTTATAAAAGAAATATAATAAGTACAATCATGGAGGGAAAAAACTTAAATATACATCTAATACGATTAATTTGATTCATGACAAATACAATAAACCAACACATTACAAAAGTACACTTAATATATCTTACAATGTATAAAGATATTTAAATATATCCTACACGAAATAAATGATTTAAATATAAATATGAATGTCAAAATGTAATATAATAAAATGAATCATTTAAGCACCATAACATATAGTAAAAAATGGTATAGCGGTCAACATCATGTGCCTTGGATAAAGATATCATGGTTCAATTCTTCGTTTTAGACATTTAATAGGTGCTACTCCAACTGGGTGTGGAATATACTCTTCAACGAGTACAAGAGAGGAGAATAAATTATCCACATACACATCTTTCTAACAAAAACAAACAACCAAGCCTTATCCCATCGGGTGGGGTCAACTATATACTCTAAGCGACACCATTGAACTCATACACATCCTACTATGGCAAAAAAAAAAAAAAAGGACAAAACAAAGCAAAAAATAATTTTCATCATATAATTATATAACAGTGTATAATGATAATAATAGTGCAAATAGAAGGCCTGACCTCTCCTTCCAGATGCCAAAGATTTGTTGAGATCTTCTCCTTCTAACTTTGTTATCATGACAACAGGAATTGAAATGTTTGCCTCAGTGCTATTGGAGCATACCATCTCAAATAGATCTGACAACAAATAAATTGTTAGATATAAGACAAAATACGATCATGTTAAACTTTAATGATAAAAACAGATAAAAGAATAGAAAGTAAGTCATTAATAGCAATGAAGACAATGTTTCAAGTAGTAAATTATAATGCTAAAACATTTAATAAAAATTTTGGTATAAAGCAAGATGAGAGCAAGAAGGGCAAAAAGGCACGGTCACTTTGTCTACGCCTATGTCAGTTGCCTTACTAATCAGATTTCATCTTTCCGTTCTGCATTAACATATGACACCAGTAGAGTCTTACAAATGAACCTTCTTCATTTTAAATAAAAAAGGGAACACAGTATGTAAAGCACTAAAATGAACCTTCTTCATCATTTATCACCAACATGCCAGTAGCACCTCCAGACTCTGCAAATACAGCTTTAGTTGTGAAGTCACAACCCCCACGAACACAAAGAGCAATTGATCCAGATAACTACAAAATGGAAATGCATAACACACTCAGCATGCTTCTTGAGAAAATGTAATAATTAATATACTCCATTCCTATAAGATATTAACATACAATATCAATGAACTCCTTTATTAAGTTAGAAGGTTTATCAAGTTTTCGAAATTTGGTAGCCTCATTCAAGCTGAGCATTGATATCCTTAGGAAATGTCTACTCATTCCCCAAGTCACGTAAACAGCAATCTAATACGAGAACCTTAAAAGGAATAAATGAAATAGAAAGGAACCTGTGACAATGAAGTGGAACAGCAATCTATAGGATTAGAAAAAACAGCAGCATATTTGACACTGTTTTCAGCCTTCTCTGGCAATAAAGAGCCAAATCTTGCAGTCACACAAGTATAATTACTGTCTTCCTCACCATCAACCCAGCTCTTCACCTTGACCTACAAACAGTAAATAAAATTGGAAACGGATGATGTATGTTGAAAGTCGAGAAGTGAATTCGTAACACACAAGATTGAAGATGAAACCTAAAATGTTGAGAAGAAGAAGAAAAGAAAAAAAATAAACTCCAGATCCAACAAACAAAGCATGAATTAGTAGAATTGGAATTGATGGAAATACCAATTGGAAGGGATTATTGCAGGATTCGGACTTCTCGTCGTCCTGTTGGACATCGTCGGCGCCTGCTGCAATCACAAACAATAACAACAACAACACGACACGGAGGCCGGGAGAAGAAAACGACGCCATTTTTGTGTTGACACTTGATGAACACTATTTGCTTTATATATTATTCTTCTCTTCTATCTCACGTCAACAATAAAACAATCAATAGAAACCGAACGAACTGGAATTCAATTACGCAATTTTCGCCAAATTACTTACTTACTGCTCTTCACTGCCTCACCCTTCAACTCAACTCTACACCAAACTGCAACTTCAGTTACCATTTTTTCAGATTCCCCCTTTCATTATTCTATTTATACTAATATTATTATGAGGTGTGGCCCACGATTCACCAATCATCACCGACCATTGGATTCATCATAGACACCTATGATTCATTTTGGGGCTTATCAAATATGGCAAATCACACCCCACATTTGCTGCTCTTTCCTCTACATTACTCCTTTACCATTTTAGTTTTTTCTTCTTCTTGTTTTCAATTTTAATCGATCAATCAAATCAAATAGAAATAGACACGGTGGAATAAAATTCTTCATTATTATTTGAAAATTTAACCATGGAGCAAAAAAATTTAATCACACGACTAAGTATATTCATTCTATAGATTATATTCATTCTTCGTTATTATATTATTCTTTAGATTATATTATTTTTCTGCGACGACTAAACTCAATATTTTAATATATTTTTTAAATTTCTCTCTCTTATATTGTGTTTAGTTATTGTTGCAAGATAGAGGAATCTAAAAAAATAATAAAATATTGTATTTAGTTATTGCAGGAAAGAATTTTTCTTCAAGTAATATGAGAATAATAAACTCCTTATATTATACAACGCTTATTGCATAATCGTTATATCAACTATAACAAATTAACAATACATGGTTTGTACATGCAAGACGATTAATTACGTACATATATGCGGGGGTATTGGATTAGGATTCTGAAAGTTTTATTTTTAGCTAAAAAATCTTATAGATTTTAAAATATTATTTAGAATTTGACAGATTTTAAAGACTTGTTTAAAAGATATTTTTTACGATCAAGATTACATAAACTTGGATTTTAAAGGATTTTAATAGAATTAATAAGATTTGAAATAACAATATGGATTTATAAACTTTTAAAAAATTATACGAATTTTTAATAAATATTTAAAATTACAAGAGTCAATAAAAAAATAACAAAGAAATATAATGATATTAATAAATAAAAAGTAAAACCTAATATAATGTTCTCAATCAATAAAACATAATATGATTTTTAACGAACATTCAAAATTACTTAGCAACGACTTTCCACATATCTAAAATTATACTAATCCTTGTTATCAAAAATAAAATAAAAATTATATTAGTCCTCCATGCATTAGCATTTTCTCGCTCATGCTCTTGGGTTTGACTAATGAGTTAAAAATTATCTTCTTCATTTGTTATCAAAGCTATACACATATGATTATAAGACCCAATTTTTATTTATTTATTAAAATAATACTAAATTTACATATAGAACCTAAAGTTCATGATAAAATTTTATTTGAAATTTTTTGCAATTGATCTTAGAAACTTTGGTGTTTTTGTTCTACGTGATGAGAGTTTTCTAACCATATATCATATGTATGTTTTCATTGAGTATTCTAAGAAAATTTCGAATCTGAATTTCTGGGTTTTATTACATGAAAGTTTAGAAAATTTCTAAAATTATTTTTAATAGATACTTAAAACCTTAAATTGTTTTTGGCTTTTAAAAAACAAATTTTTAGTTATCTATTGATGCAAAAAATTGTTTAAAATCGTTTCCTATAGCTAAGGTTTCATGAATGTGTATTGTTACAAAATATAGGGTTTATATTATGAAAGTTTTAATCTTTCTTTAAATTGGTCTTGTTTAATTGATGTAAAATGTAAATAGTTTCGAGAGTTTTATGTTATTTTTAATACAAAAAGCATACATTTTTGTGCCAAGAAAAATCGCAACCCATAGTTTGCTAAATCATTTTATAAACTTCCAAAAGCTCTGAAAAATGTGTTGATTTTTAGATTGATTATATTAGAATCTTGTTGGTTTGTTTTTTCTTAGTTGTTTTCTGATGAAAATCGTTCAAAAATATGGTATTTTTGAGCTTCGACGAAGCTCCCATGGCGGAACCGATTTTAAGCGGATCAACCCACCAAAGGAAGAATAAAACACTGCAATAGAGAAATCCTAGGGTTAAGGTGAGATTGTGAGAAAGACATACTATTTATATTTCTCACTAAAAAGTCTCACGAAATCCATACCAATTGAAAATTCATTAAAATCGTTGAATTTTTTAATATCACAAGATTATTTTTTCTTTATTTAAAATTTTAATTGAATAGCAATGAATTTATATGACTCTAAAATAATCTTTTAAAATCTTAATTGAATATGAATGACCTTTGTTCAGTCCTTTAAATTCTGATCGAATAGCAATGATTTGTTTTTCCAAAAACAATCCATTACTCAATCCAATATACCCCCCCCACCCCACCCCTTAATCACTTATAAGAGATAAATTTTTTATATATAAAAAGATAAGTTTTATCTATGAAAAATATTAATCCTTAAAATTAATTCCAAAACGAGTACGAGTTAGACACCGTGATTTAATTCTGTCATAGACATATCAAATGATTGTGTAGGGTTTAAATTTAAACGAAAAAAGTAACATCAATAGATTTATTATTACTTTTGCGGTGAAATAAAAAAAAGTGTAAAAATGGGTAATGAATGAATGCATCAAGTAGCACTAGAGGTAGAGGCGCAGTGTGTCCATGCCAGGTTGTGCTGTCTAATATCCATCTTTCTATTTATAATCACAGCGAAGCTAAGCAGCTGCACGACCAGTGTCTCTGTTTTTGAGATTGTTAGGAATTGGAATTGGAATCTGAGCATAACAATGTCTGATTCGGAGGACGAGGGAGAAGAGTACCTGTTCAAGGTTGTCATAATCGGGGACTCAGCGGTGGGGAAATCGAACTTGCTGTCTCGCTACGCGCGCAACGAATTCAACCCGCACTCGAAGGCCACTATCGGAGTGGAGTTCCAGACGCAGAGCTTGGAAATCGATTCAAAGGAAGTGAAGGCTCAGATTTGGGATACCGCCGGCCAAGAACGCTTCCGTGCGGTGACCTCTGCCTACTATAGAGGCGCTGTCGGTGCTCTTATTGTCTACGACATTAGCCGCAGGACTACCTTCGACAGCGTCGGTCGCTGGCTCGACGAGCTTAAAAGTAACTAAACTAACTATTCTATATCTAGATCTGATCTCTTTCTCTCATTATGATTATGCTTATGCATTCCTGCATTACTTCAATTGACTTTGTTGACTCACATGATCTAATAGGACATGGCACTGTGCTTTTTAGATTAGCTTCTGATCTGTGACCTTTTTCACCTTTATTTCTTTAACATTGTTTGATAGAAATTAAATTAGTTTCTTTCTTTGAACATGTTTTGTTTGGCTCATGATCCTGATTCTTCTTTTTCCTTTCTTTCAGTTCAGTTCAGTTCATCTGATTAGTATATATATACCTAGTGTGTTTGTGCTTAATGCTTGCTTTACTACATGCATGTGCCTATTGATTGTGTCCAAGGCCTTATAAACTCCATATTAGTTGTTCATCCAACCGATGCACGAGAGCCCAATAACATGTAAAGAACCTTGGGATACACCACCCAAAAACTAGCTCCTAGGGTGGGAGTGCCCAGGACCTTATAAACTCCACTTTAGTTGTTCATCCAACCAATGTGGGACTATATATCTCAAACAGAGGAAAGTTATCATACCTTAATTAAGTAACTAGTTATTGATTATAGAGGAGGAGGATTCAAATTCAACTCGATGTAATTATGAAACTTCACTAAACTCTGCTTTTCCTTATGTAAATCAAGTGTTTTGTCTTAAATTTTTTGGAAACTATATAATGCAGCTCATTGTGATACAACTGTGGCAACGATGCTTGTGGGCAACAAATGTGATTTGGACAATCTCAGAGCGGTGAGCATAGAGGAAGGCAAAAGCCTTGCAGAAGCAGAAGGTCTGTTTTTTATGGAAACCTCAGCCTTAGACTCCACAAACGTTAAGACGGCTTTTGAGATGGTTATTCGAGAGATATACAGCAACGTCAGCAGGAAGGTTCTCAACTCAGACACCTACAAGGCAGAATTATCTGTCGATAGGGTGAGCCTTGTTAATAATGGGTCAGCTACATCAAAGCAAACCAAAGGCTATTTTTCTTGCTGTTCAATATGATGACCGTTCTCATTCCCAGCTAGCTTTGTATGTTGAATTTGGTTTTCGTTGGCTGATTATTAAATGGGATGGCTTGTTCCTTGATGGATATGATTTGAAAAGTTTCTATTACTATACATATAGTAACAAAAACGTTGTCTTCAATTTTAAGAAAAAAAAAGGTTTAATTGTATAATGGGGATACAAAGAGCTTGTAATTGCAGCAGATGAAGTGGTTTATGTCTTGTTTAGTGAAAATGTTTAATGATTTCTCGAATGTTTGATTGTCGGTTTCCTTGTCTTTTTTTACTTTTTTGTGTTATCTTGTTCTCCTTTCAACTATTTTCGTTCACGGGAATCGTTCTATGGTTTTTTTCTTGTAGATTTGGGTCAGGAATTGTTCTCCCTGTTTGCTGAATATTGTTTGTTGTTCTCTCAGCTAATCGGGATGACTTACGACTGTGTTTATCGTTTGACTGTTGTTTACCTACGTAGAATACAAGCCCTTGGCTTTTTAATTAGCTATTTTGCCTTGTAAATAGCAATAAAAGTAATATGTAATTTTAGCCTTTTAACCTTTTAATGGAGATATGCCTTGATACTAACCTAAACTTAATGGCATGAAGTCTCTGCAATATTACATTGAATGCTGGCTTGTGGAGTGCATGTATTGGGTTGTCACCAGAAGTTGCCTTTAGATCACGAGTTCTTTTGATTTGATGGATATATGTGTCAGTGTCAGGCAATGAGTTCCATCCGATTTCACAAAAGACGCCTATGAAAGGGTGCATTAGTGAACCACACGTTTAAAAGCTTTTCGCCGGCAGCTTTTTAATTTAATTGATCAAATTTTTATGCATTAGCTATTCATAATTGTGTGATAATGATAAACTTAGATAGACATATCAATAAATTTTTCAGCTGGTGTTTAGATACTTGATTTAAGAGTCGACTATTTAGCCAATTTAGTTAACTAATGTTTATTATTATTTAAATAAATATACATTTAGATATCCAAGTTTAAGAATGTCATTTATTTAACGGATTGTGCCCGTATTGATTAATTTGAATTTACAACTAGGAATACCACTTTGTAACCCACTACTTGTAGGGTAACGAAGCCTTAAAAGGTAGTAAGTGGGCTAAACTGATTATTATCACTTAGCAGAATAAAATTAATTAAATGTTTGTAAACGGTTCTAATCAATTGTTGATATGAATTTTGAATTTACTATTCATGAGAAAGAACTCTACATCAACGATTATTTTTTTTTTTTTTTTTTTTTTTCATTTTGGTAAAAGACATCAACGATTATTTTAGGTAGTCAAGAACTTTAGAAAAGAAGAAGAAATTATAGCAATTTGATTTAATTATGTCAAAAGGCCAGAAATTATACCGACTTCATTTTGTTTTTTTGCCATAAGTATGCAATTCTTCCATTTTTATGGGTTCACAATTCCAATATATAAGAACAGGCTATATTTATTATATATGAAGATTAAAGTCAGAAAAACCATTAATTATGAGTAATAGTCTCACAATTTATGCAACATATTCAGTATAATAATCACAGATTTAAAATATTTAAATGTCTAATTTGCTTTCTTTGCATTAATTATTTTTTTTTATCATTTGTGTCAACGTATTTTTTTATTTTTTTAATTGCTAAGGAGGGGTAGGGACCTAACGCCTAAACTACAGCTTCCACAACGAAAAAAAGAAAAACCAAATAAATCATCTAACAAAAAACACATGCTGTTTATTCTGGTTATCGTTTTAATGAAATACTATGAAATTATATGTTGTTTTATATTTTCTTAAGTTCTCCCTTTCCTCTTGTTATTTCACCGTTATTAGAATTTAGCAGTTTGTCTAATTAATTTGTATAATTAATTCATCTCCTCAGCAATTGTTGCATTGCAGACTTGCAGCTGTTAATTTCTTACTTTTTTCTCTCTGATTTTCTTTAACTCATAAATATGATATTATTGTATACAAACCTTCTTAAGTTGCAGTGTATGATAGGAATTCAATAGATTAAATGAAAAAATAGATTGAACCTAATTCTCTAATTAACAATCAGATTGTAATATAATAAAACTCTAGTCTCCTTTAAAAAAAGCATAAAAAAAAAACTAGTCTTCTTACTCAAAACAATTATCTTATTTTTATTTGTAGAATCGAAGTGTAAATACTACCTAATAAATTAACAATCAAACTAATTATAATTTCTATTTTAGTGTATCGGAATGTTAATAGTCATTTGATTCTTTCACGTAATAATAACTATTAAGTATCTCGTGCATTACACTCGTATTTTAAATCTAAATTAAAAATTATAAAAAAAATGTAAAAAAATATTTAAAATGATGAAAATACAATATAATTTTTTTGTTGGAATGAGGAGCTATATATGCCCAAGACAAAAATGATAATTAATTCAAGTATAATTATAAAAATGTAAATTAAAATCACAATGAATACACGGATAATTAATTCGTTTGCCATTTTTATACACGATAAAAAAAAAAGTTAGCACGAAACATTATCGTCAAAAGATGTGGCTTCGTCGTCACTGTGCCACAGTTGGGATCAACTCTAGAGCAGTTTAATAAGAAAATACAAAAATTCTGAGATAGTGGAGGGAGGACCTTAGCTAGCACACAATTGTGATTTGTGAACCTGCCCCAACCCATCCCTATCATAATTTCCCATCCACGCACACAACACGCAAACATAATACTATATTCTTTTTCAGAAAAAATTATAAATTAAGTAATAAGGTAAATCATAACAACCATTATAAATTAAATAACTTTTATTGCATGATTTATAAGTTTTATTAATCAATATGAAACATTGCACATTTTACTTTTTCCATTTTAAAAAAGTGTTTTATAAGAGTTATATTTTAGGAAAAGTGATTCTGTTATGTTATAGAAATTTATTTTGCCTGCCGAGATTTTTTTTTGCTGCGGGCTCCACAAAATATTGTGTGTGTAGAAAATTTTTTGTGATTATGTTAAATGATGGATGATAAACCCTTTAAAAACATTTTCATGCCAATAAAATCTCAAAGCAAACCTTAAAGAAATTTATTTATTTTGTACAAGTAATTATGAAAATTTTAGGTCGTGGTATGGGATATGATACCTATTATTTTTTCTGCATACTTTTTCCTATGACTCTCTATTAGAAATATTATGGTAGACAAAAATAGACAGAAAAAGAGATATATAAAATAAGAGTAAAGGATTTCTCCAGTCACCGGAGATAAAGTTATCTTCAGTGAGCTCAAAACGATGTTATTTTGGGATGGAAATCAAGGTATTTTTGTAATTATAATATATTGCAGGGTTATATTAGTCTTTGTCATTATAATTTTTTAATCACATAACTCAAAACGACGTCATTTTGAGTTCACTGAAGATAATTTTATCTTCGGTGACTTGAGAAATACTTTTCCTATCAAATAACTTAGGGTTTTATAAGAGTTATGTTGTACGAAAAGTGATTGTGTTATGTTTAGAAATTCGTTTTGCGTGCCAGAGTTTTTTTTGCAACGAGCCCCACAAAATGTTGTGTGTGTAGGAAATTTTTTGTGATCATGTTAAATGATAGATGATAAACCCAATAACTTATCCCTGATTTTATATTTGCTTCTTTCAATCTTAATTTTCTAACTAACATCATTCCACCAACACCAAAAAGATTTGAAGAAAGTAAGAAATCTACTGAAAATGAACCGAGGGGAAAAAGTGAACAAGTGACAGAAAGAAAAAAAAAAAAAAAAAGACGATAAGCTGACCCATCATGACTTCAGCAACAAACAACCTATAGTTGGCCCGGCAACAATTTAGAACTTCTAGAAGCTTTTGGTACATTGAAATGAAATGATAGAATAAGAAATATCTCTTTTCAGTTCCTACTACTTTGATAGCGTTGCTTTGACATTGAAAGCACCTTTTTTTTTATTTCTTTTTTTATTTATTTTTGCATTTCACTATCAGATACAGAAAAGAAAAGAAACTCTATTGAGACCTCCAATATTTCTTCATCTCAAAGCCATTCTTGCCATATTGATAGTCTTCAATAGTTTTCTCAATTTCAGACTGTGTATTCATCACAAAAGGCCCATACTGAGCCACCGGTTCGTTAATTGGCTGTCCTCCAATCAGCACAAACCTCAAAGGGTTCGAAGAGTTATTCCACACACTAAGGCCATCACCTTGACCCAAAACCAAGACATGGTGTGCTATATTTGGTGACGAACTTGATGACCCAAATACTCCTTCCCCTTCAATCACATAAACAAATGAATTCCATGACTCTTGAATACTCTGATGCAACACAGCTCCTGGCATCATTGAGAAATCAAGGAACATGGATGGAGTTCTTGTGTACACAGGAGAACGCACTCCCATTGCTTCTCCTGCTATTACTCTCACTTCAACCCCATCTTTTTCTGCTCCCGGTATGTTCTCACTCGGAAGTTCTTGATAATTAGGTTCAATCCTGATTCAAAAAAGTCCAATAAAATAAAAATAAAAAGTCAAATCGTCATCAAACATGGCAATTAGAAAATCTCTGGTCCAATGGGATAAGATATATATATTACATTTTGTCATTGGATGATAAATTGATCCAAAGCTGCAATCCCTTGTTGCTTGCTTCTGCTGGCATTTCAGAGTGAATTATTCCTCTGCCTGCGGTCATCCACTGCGCATGATGATGTAACACTCCAATTAATCATTATAATTTTTATATCACTTATTATCATTAATTAATTAATTCTTCATACCTGAACATATAATTTTTTCCCTCTAGAGATTTTAAGTGTTCTTCAACATGAGAATTATAAAACCATTAATTAATGTTCATACCTGAACATCCCCAGTTCTTATTGTACCCTTGTGTCCAGCAAAATCTTGGTGAGTTATGCCTCCCTGAAATCCCAAAATAAAAACAGGTAAATTAAATGTTTTAGCCAATTTGGCAATTACAATCAAATGTGTTCGTTCACTAAGTATACCTCTAGCATGTAGGTCACGGTCTCAAAACCTGCAAAAAGAGATTCAAATAAAAAAATATATAAAAGGAAACAAAAATAATAACGAAAGAGAAGGAGAAGGAGGACAATGAAAAAACCTCTGTGTGGATGATCAGGAAATCCTCCAGGCGGAGATACTGCAAAGTCAAACACGCAACCTCGTCTTAAAATACTATTATATATACATTTAAGTAGTGTTGTGTAACAAGAAAACAGGGTCAATGTTTTAAAAAAAAAAAAAAAACAGGGTCAACAACCAATAAGGTGTACCTGAGAAGTGATCCAGCATTAGAAAGGGATCCAAGTTCTTCAACTCGCTTCTGAGAATAATCACATATCAAAAAATCAATCCATAAACCTCTCTCAAGTAATAAAGTAACTCATATAAAATATAAATTTAGAGGAGTTTGGATGCAAAATAGAAAAATACCTTCCAATGCCTCTCCTAACAACTGCTCCATCCCCTTCGTGTTGAGATCTGGCCAAAACCTTCTTGACGACCAATCTGGGTGTGTTGAAAGCAGGGGAATTATCTGATTCTGACATGATATTTCTCAGTATTATAGCTCTCATATATTATTCCCGTGTTTATGTGAACAGAATGCGGAAAGAGAAGATGGCTTAGTTGGAAGTTGGATTGGAGGCGTGGGGAAATATGGGATGGGCCCCACCCTCTCTCCATTCAACATGACATCAACCTCTTGTCATCATGATGAGTGCCACCAATCTCATCACATGTGTCCATTTTTGTAATTTCTCATACTCCCTTTTGGGAGTTCACACTATTACATGAACATTTGTTAAATTTTGTAACCAGATGTCATATGAATAGTATTTTTTTTTGTCAGATTATCACGTGTCATGATTCACGATTACTAGTAGTGAATTTTATTGGCTAATAATTTGATTGACACGTAATTATATTGCAGACCGAATTAATTTACGGATTAATAACGAATTATGATACATCATTTTTCTGTGCAAGTGTCCCAGATTTTCATAAGAATCGTTGACGAACGTGATAACCCTAAGCTATAGCGAATTACACACATACATAACAATTTGATAAGAAGTACTATTCACGTGGCATTTGAATGATTTTTTGCCAAAAAAATAATATTTTGGTCAATGTTCCCAATGTATAGAAGTGCAGGCTGCAAGTAGTGTATGGTACGTTTAGCATCATGAAATAAAATAAAAACAAATGGTAAGGGTTGGTAC